>JAHWFP010246272.1:12445-29097 GCA_023313725.1 Lithobius niger | reverse complement strand
AACTCAGCATTGGTTGGTTTGTTGGTGTGCACGGCATGTGGGTCCTTTGTTTTAAGCTGGTTGGAGCCATTGGACTAGTGGCGATGCTTCGATGATGAATCGTTGGGTCCTGGGGTTGGATCTGCCATTCTGATGTGGAGTTGAGCCATTGGACCAGTGGTGACGAAGACTTGGCCGATGAGCACTGTGGCCCCGACGTTCTAGGCTGGTCGAGCAGTTTAGACTGGTGGTGACGCTTTGGTGGTGAGCGACGGATCCCCCTTGCCTTCGTGCCGGCAGATCCCCGTTTTAAACCGGAGTCGACCCTTCGGACCGAGTTGCGAGACTGGTACAAACGTAAGCTGTTGCATCGACGATCCCCCAGTCTTCTTATGAGGATGGATCCCTTGCCTTAGGTACGACGTTTCGTTCTAAGCTTGTCGAGCTGTTTGGACTAGTGGCTTTGGTTTGAGATCTGTACGCGTTCTAAACCGGCTGTTGGACCGAGTAAGCGAGACGAGTGGTGATCATTCTCGTCCTTTGGCTACACTGTTCCGAACTGGTCGAGCTGTTTGGACTTTGGTTGTGGCTTTGGTTGTGGGTCTTGCTAGCGGACCCCACTCCTCGTAAGTCAACCTGGACCGAATTGCGAGACTGGTGACGAGCTGTGTAAGTCCTCGATGTTGGGCTCGATGTTCTAAACTAGGTTGGAGCTGTTTGGACTAGTGGCTTTGCTTGGTGAAGATTGGGACGCCTTTCTAAACTGGGATGAGCCATTGGACCGAGTAGCCAAGACTTGGTGGTGAGCATTCGTTCTCCTTGAGGGTGTGCTGTCTCTGAGCTGCCCCTCTTGTGCTCGGAACTGGTTCGTGATGTTTGCTGCAGGCCTGTGAGTCTGGTGAGTCCTGCTGAAAGAGTTAGCGGCTTGGCCCTACCGTAAGCTTCCTCCGTCGGTCTTCGGGCTATGGACGGGTACGCAAGGGTAGCATGTCGGGCCGTGTTTGAGCTCGAGTAGGTGGACGATCCTAACTTGCTTGCTTTGCATGTCTCCGTCTTGGATTGGGAGTGCTCGAGTGGCGGGCGAAGTGGTTGTTGCTTTTTGTTGTTCCCTGGGATGCGTTGACCTGTGGGCAAATGGGTCTGGTGATGTGCTGGCAGAAAGCGCTTGAACCTTAGCGGCTTGGCCCTACCATAAGCTTCCTCCGTCGGTCTTAGGGCTATGGACGGGTACGCAAGGGTAGCATGTTGAGTCGTGTTCAAGCTGGAGTATGCAGACGATCCTAACTTGCTTGTTCCATGTGCGTTCGTGCCCCGGGTTGAGCTTATTAAGTGACAGCTGGGCGTTTCTGAGTCCAGGATGTGTTGGCTGTGGGTGAAAGAGACTGGTGATGTGCTGCTGAAAGAGTTTGTTCCGGCTTGGCCCTACCGTAAGCTTGCTCCGTTGGTCTTCGGGCTATGGACGGGTATGCATGGGTAGCATGTTGAGCCGTGTTTGAGCTTGAGTAAGTGGACGATCCTAACTCGATTGCCTCGTGCCTCTGTGTCTTGGATTTGGATTGGTCTCTGAGCTAGTCGGAGCAGTTGGACTAGTGGCGATGCTTCGGTGGCGAGTGGTACGCTATTCCGAACTGAAGTTGAGCCGCTGGACCGGCAGCAAAGACTTGGCGATGAGCAGCCAGACAGCTGCTATGCCAGCCGATATGGCAGCTGATATGCCAGAGTCGTGTGCGTCTGGGCATTTCTGAGTTTATGATGTGTTGGCTGTGGGCGAAAGAGTCTGGTGATGTGCTTATGAAAGAGTTTGAACTTTGACTTAGCCCTACCATAATCTTACTCCGTCGGTCTTCGGGCTGCGGGCGGGCAGGTAAGGGTAGCATGCTGAGCCGTGTTCTGAGCTTGAGTAGGAAGACGATCCTGACTCGTTGCCTCGTGCCTCTGTGTCTTGGATTATAGGAGTGCCTTAGCCGCTCTGTGTCTAGGGAACATTGATGTCGAGTGCGAGAATCGGGTGTGAAAGACTGCGAGCCCGGGGCCTGCCAATCATGTTACTCCGTCAGGTCTTTGATCGTCCCGTGATTCTTCGGAATCTCTCGGGCGCACTGGCTATACGGCGGGTAGGTTACAGGTAGTATACTGGGCTTGGACTGTTTGAGTGAAAGAGCGAACCCGGGGCCTGCCAATTATGTTACTCCGTCAGGTCTTTGATCGTCCCGTGATTCTTCGGAGTCTCTCGGGCGCACTGGCTATACGGCGGGTAGGTTACAGGTAGTATACCGGGTTTGTTGCGAGAAAGAAATTCCCGATTCCCTTCGGTGTCTCTGTGACTTGGATGTGGAGTTGTTATTTGCTGGTGTTGGCCTTGTACCATGCATCGGTGACGCTATCGGCCAAGTGGTTGGCTTGTTGATGAGGACGGCGTGTGGGTCATTTGCTCAAAGCTGGTTGCAGCCATTGGACTAGTAGCGATACTTCGGTGATGAATTGGTGGGCCCTCGCCTTCGGGCTTGGATCTGCCATCCTGATCTGGAGTGGAGCCATTGGACTGGTGGCAAAAGACTTGGCTGATGAGCACTGTGGTCCCGACGTTCTAGGCTGGTCGAGCTGTTTGGACTGGTGGCGATGCTTTGGTGGTGAGCGACGGATCCCCCTTGCCTTCGTGCCGGCAGATCCCCGTTCTAAACCAGAGTCGACCCTTCGGACCGAGTTGCAAGACTGGTGCAAACGTAAGCTGTCCTATCGACGATCACCCAGTATTGTGAGGATGGATCCCTTGCCTTTAGGTTCGACGTTTCGTTCTAAGCTTGTTGAGCTGTTTGGACTAGTGGCTTTGGTGGAAATCGGCACGCCTTTCGAAACCAGCTGTTGGACTGAGTAAGCAAGACGAGCGGTGAGCAATGTCGTCCTTTTGGTGCACTGTTCTGAACTGGACGAGTTGTTTGGACTAGTGGCTTTGGTTGTGGGTCCTGCTAGCGGACCCCACTCCTCGTAAGTCAACCTGGACCGAATTGCGTGACTGGTGATGAGCTGTGTAAGTCCTCGATGTTGGGGTCGATGTTCTAAACTAGGTTGGAGCTATTTGGACTACTGGCTTTGCTTGGTGATGATTGGGACGCCTTTCTAGCTGGGTTGAGCCGTTGGACCGAGTAGCAAAGACTTGGTGGTGAGCACTCGTTCCCTTGAGGGTGGGCTGTCTCTGAGCTGGTCGGAGCAGTTGGACTAGTGGCGACGCTTTGGTGGTGAGCGACGGCTCCCCCTTGCCTTCGTGCTGGCAGATCCCCGTTCTAAACTGGGTTGAGCCGCTGGACCAGCAGCAAAGACTTGGCGACGAGCAGCCTGGCCTCATCTTCGGGCTTGGAAGGTTCTAAGCTGTTTGAGCCATTTGGACTGGTGGCAACGCTTTGGCAGTGAGCTGTGGGTTCGTCCTGTAGTACATCTCCAGAGTGCTGCCGGACCTAGTGGCAATAGTGGTGGTGGCCCTTTAAGCTCGGAGAGGTCTCTTGGAACTGGTCGGAGCAGTTGGACTAGTGGCTTCGTTTTGGTGACGAGTGGTACTCCATTCTGAACTGTAGCTGAGCTATTGGACCTGCAGCAAAGACTGGTTGGAACTTGTTGAAAGGCAGTCGTTTCGAGCGTTGCCAGTGCTATACTAAAGTGGGTGTTTGACGAGACATTCATGAACTAGCTAGCTGACGAGGTGGCTAGGCGTCGAACATTGGGACGTTCGTGTTTTTCGACGAGTTCCTTAGTGTAGTGATCCACCTGAGGCCCGTCTTTCCTTCTGGTCTCGAAGGTTAGGCGATCGATGACTGTGGATCATGAGGGTGTGGTGGTGGGGCAGAGACCACTACTTACAAGCCTGAGGATGACCCTTACTGGATGATGACTTGGATGATGACTTGGCATGTGGCTAAGTCCAAAAAATGGGACTTTGTACTGAGGGGATGGACTTGGTCTCGACCATCCCTGAATCAAAAGAGACCCGCATACTAGCCAAGCTCCGCAATGGTGGAGTTTGGCTTTTTTTTTAACCCTTATGGTGACGGTTAACATCGCAATACCCAGAGAATTTGGCTAAGTCCAAGTCTTGCCAGACCCTGCAATGAGGCAGGGTTTGGCTTTTTTTCTGACCTTTTTTCATTACCCAATATGGTGACGGTTAACATCGCAATACCCAGAGAATTTGGCTAAGTTCCACCCAAAGAAAACCCCACACCCCGCCGTCACCTGAGACCTGGCATTCGTCGCGGTTTCAGGCTCGGATTGAGTACCTGAAGCCACGACGAATACCGGGTCCAGTGTCAGTGAGGTTTGGGGCTTTTAGTCTTTTCCTGAAAAGTCAAAGTCACAGTTAGGCAAAGGGAAAACATAATTCTGAACAAAGGTTACAAGGTTTATTCGGCGTTGGCTGTACAAAGCTATACAGGTTCAATGAAAATTCAGCCTAAAAATCGAGATCCAGGCGATCTTGATGCAGCTGCCAACAAGTTCGTCCACCGTGCCTTCTTCTCGAGCTTTCGTCCGTGCACACGTTCGTGCGACAAGTTGCGCACCACCAGATGGTCTCGTGCCGTTCCTGTCTGTACTTCCTGCACACCTGGCATCTGCGGCTCCTCGTACTCCTTTCGTGGCGATGACTGGTACCCAAAATGGCTGGAAGTCTTATGAGGCGTGTCTTGCGTACTCGGTTGATGAGTTGGTTGGCCAGCGATCTTCGGTAAGTCAACTGGGAGCGTTTGCCAGCCCTATCGAGGCCGCAGACCATGACCATGTTGAGCCTGGCATTGACTAGAATCTGGTTGAGCTTTTGGAAGAAAAGGTAGCGGTGCCATCTAATCGACCTCCTGCCGACGTAGAACGAGGAGATGAGGTGATTGGCCATGCCCACGCCATTCATGGTCTCCGTGTAAGTCATGGCTGCCGGTGGACAAGTGACTAGGTGTTTCTGGCCCCCGATGAGTCTTCCGACGGTACATTTTCCGGCCAAGGGATCCACGTGGGTGCTGAGTAGAGGGACGGCCTTGGTGTCACACCAGATGCTCAGCAGTAGCCGGCCGCTCTGACGCAGGATACTGTCGCCACGTTCGTGCTCTTTCTTGAATTTGCGCAACTCCTCCGTGAACTCGTATGGCATTCCGGCAGCATTGGCGCGTAGGCTCCCGCATCCGAAGGTTCCTAGCTTGGTGTAGAGGACCTGAAACAGCAGTGCCGAAGTGAAGCGGTTGTCACAGACGATGGTGTAACCCTGGTTGAGGTAGTGGCGCGCGGTGTAGATCGTTGTGTGAGCCATCTTGTTGTTCTCGAGTTCCTTAGCGGGGTCTTGGGCGGGGTCAATGGCCATGTGGCGCTTTTTTCCAATGTGTGCCTCGTCGTTGAGTATGTAACCGTCGAACGGGTCGCAGAGAGTGAAGTGTTCAAAGCCGACCTTGATGGGCTTCTTGGGCTGGTATACCTTGATCTTGGATCTTCCAGTGTATGCAGTCATTGACTCGTCTATGCAGAGAACTGATCCGGGGTTCCTGCACTTGCGGAATGCCTGGTTGATAGCCTCCATCATCGGTCGAACCTTCATTATTGCGTCCATGTCCTCCTTGGCCTTCTGCTCTTCCATGGCTTGCCTGGTCGTGGGCGATGCAGTCTGGGGATCGGTACCAGTGAAAGACGGTTCTTCGGACAGCCGAAAGTTGTTCCAAATTTGATTGAACCTTGTTCTGGTCATGGTCGATCTGATGGAGTGGTTTCCCAGGTCTGGGGACGTGGACCAATACTGCGCCATCTCCGGCAAGTCGTTGTAACCCATGATTATCAGTATTCCGATGAAAGCCAGCAACTCGTCTTTCGTCAATGGTACCCAAGCGGGAGTGGGATGTGGTTTCTTACGTGTCGGCGATGTTTGGCAGGCTTGCGTGGTTGTCGTTACTGCTGGGTCTTGGCTGGAGTTGGAGTTGGAAGTGGCCTCTGCTTGTTCCCCTGGCTGAGGGAGTTGCGACGATACGACCGTTGAAGGTGTCTCCTTGGCAGCTGGCTCTTGGCTAGAGTTAGCCCCTACTTCTTCCCTTTGGATTTGCGCTGGCTGGATCGGCGACGTTGACGACGAGGACTCTGACTGGCTCCTGAGTGTCTTGTCCACCTCTGCACACATCTGCTCTAGCACCAACCGTCCTGTGCTCAGATCTTCTGGGGGTTTTGTTCTCGAGTCTTCTGGGGATTGTACTGGTGGAGCGCTTGGCTGAGACTGTTGTTGGCTGAAACGGTGATTGACATATTGGGTTATCCTGGCGTGGCGCATCTCCTGGAGGTAGCAACTTCGAGGAGGCAATAATCGTGTCCTTTTTTGCTCGGGTGGCTCGGGGAACATATTACTTCTGTAGATCTTGTCGTACAGTACGACTCGCCAGCGTCGTTTCATGGCTTCTAGTTTACTCGGTTCCAGTGACGGTGGCGGTGATTGTGGGGGTGGTGGCTCGACTACGTTGGCTGTCGTTGTGGTGGCTCTTTCTTCCTCCTCATCTGACGAAACGATGCAGATTATCTCCTCGGATTCCTTACTTCTGAATCTACCTGAAAGACCCCGAGGGAAGGGAACTATTCCTCTTTTGGTTCGTCTCATAAATGGCCGCGCCTGCGATGTTGCGACTTTGGCTTTTGGCTTGGTATTTTGGCTGGACGACGAGACCGCATCTGCTGGTGTGGGACGTAGTAGGACCGACCAACCGGGCTCATATGTGGGCAACGTCGCTTCTGATGATTGCCTTGGCATGGGAGTAGAGGTTTCTGTTAAGGTTCGAGGTCGTGGTGGGCTTTCTGGCCTTAGCGGTCGTGATGGACTGTCTGGCCTTGCTGCTTCCTCCTCACTGCTAGACGTCGTAAGGCAGGCGTTGGCATCGTCCTCTGACTCGATTTCTTTTAGTTCGTCATCTAACTCATCCTCATCTGATTCTTGGCTGCTGCCTTCATAGTAGTCCTCATTTTCCTCGCAGTAATATGGGTAGTCTGATTCGTCCTCCTCCTCCTCGGCGACATCTGTTTCTGGCATTGGCGGCTGTGCTTGGCTTGACCCGGCTTCTTCCATGTGGACGTCTGGTTGTGGTATTCCCAGCTGTGGTTCAGTCGGAATTCCAGTGAGTGGCAAAAACTGGCAGTAAGTGATGTGGGGTGGTGATGGACGTGGCTCCCCTTGAGTCGAAGTCCCTGCATTGCCTTTTGGTCCTGGTGTGTTGGCTGACGTGACGTTCCGTGTGCTGCGTCTGGCATTGCTGGCCCTGTCGTCCATGAATTGGTTGGTCCTCCTTATGATGAAATCTGCAGTCTCCCCGAATAATTCCATGAAAAAATCCAACTCCTTGCTCTTCTTGTTGCATCTGCCAATGTAGCCCATTGGAGGTCCGGAGAAACCTTTCTTGTCCTGGTACTCGCTCAGCTCTTCCGTCCAAACCCGATGAAGTTGCCTCCGATTCTTGCCGGCCCTAGACTTCTCTACTACGGCGTAGCTGGGAAAGTCGTCCATCGGCGCCTCTGCAGCCATCATCCTGTTTGCCCGCTTCTGGTCGAAGAAATGATTCACATGCGGCGGGTAGGCCATTATATACGGCCACGCGTGACCACTGCACATCGCTTCTGCTCAAATGTATGCAAGATCGAGAAGTAGTTACCACATGACGCAACGTTGTGCAATATTGTGCAACACCCGCGGAACCCGCATCTGGGTGCGGGATAGCAGGATGTGATTGCACCACGCGGAAACAGCAACCGGTCGTGAAGGGCAATGGGCCTCAGATTGCCAGACACTGCAAGGGATCATCAATTGTGTGGCTTTCGATAAAGCCGCGTGCCGTTGTTGCGAACATGGTGTTTGGCATCGGAAATTAGGGGGCACGGCGGACAAGCCCACGCCTTGCTGCCCGACATGCGGGTTCGAGACCAAAAAAACAAAAAAGGCCGGAAACAACATGAGAAAGGAGTGGCAGGGTGGTTGTGGGATGTAGAATGGAATTTCCGAGGGAAAAGCTGATCAATGGACATGTTACATGGATCCCAGTTTGCTAGATGTTCCCGAGACAGTGTTGCCGAATGGTTAGGAAACCGAGACGGCCGAAGCCAAGTAACGGTCATGGCTCCCTAAATGTGAAGGCTGAATGCGGTAAGAATATCATCTTCATTGGCTGTGTATGGCTATATATTGTCTTCTGGCGTGTCGACTACAATCATGTAGAAATGGTAGCCACCTCCCGAGAAGGCATGTGTGTAGCTGTTGGTGTCAGCGTTTGGAGTCCGTTCATAAATTCGGTTCAGCTTTAAATTGCTGTTAATCCGTCTTGAATTGAACTATAGATTAATTTGGTTAGATTTAAGTCCTGACGCTAGTTTAGAAGTAAATACCATAACTCAAATTACTATTCTTAATTTTACGAGAGTTAGGACTGATGCCTTAAATTTAACTTTAGAAATAAATGACACAGGCTGTTTCTGACCTCACTCTTTTGACTGAAAAATGGTATCGCAGTTATTTTACAGATGCACCCTGAAAACTGGCGGGGATTCACCTTCGTTCTTGGAATGGGGAAATCACGAAACCGTTGGGAGAATGTGAACTGACTGTTTCGTGTCTATTAATGGTAATAATTTATCCGAGTAATAACAAACCATTCATGGGTAAAGAATGGCTGGAAGCTTTAGATGAGGCCATAAAGCAATTTTTCAGAAAAACTTTAGTTGCTGCTAATACCGTAAAAAGTAAAAAGTATCGCGCACACAGCCAAGTAAAGAACTTTTCGGAAACAGATACTTTTGAATGTTTTCCGGGCCTATTTATACGGGGTTTGGGAACTTTCAAGGACTTTTAAGCTCAAATTAACGTAAAGCCTGATGCAGTGCCAAAATACTGCAAGCCCCGAACGGTACCTCTCACTGTAAGAGGGAAATTAGAGGTAGAATTAGATAGGTTAGTTAGAGAAGGTATTTTGAAGCCAGTGTACTGTAACCCCCGGGCGACCCTTACTGTGCTCCTATTTAAGTCCTATGCTAGTGTTCGGATTGTAGGTGACTACTCCAGCACTGTAAAGCCAAAACTCGAGATAGAATACCATCCAGTACCTAGAGCTGAAGATTTGTTCCGTAAATTGGCGGGGTGTGTCACGTTTTCAGTCATTGATTTAAGTGACTCTTTCCTGCAAATAGAGCTAGACGAGGCCTCTGAAGCACCTTTAACAATTAACACTTGTAAGGAGTTGTTTCAGTGGCAACAACTTCCGTTTGGCCTTGCAAGCAGTCCATGAATTTTTCAAAAACAAATCGAGCGTGTCTTAAAGGATTTTCCTTTGGCATCACCCTTTGTGGATGGCATCTTTGAAGCTGGCAAGGGAAAAGGGCACGATGAAACTCTTCTGGGTGTCTTGCAAGCTGTGCAGAATAATGACGTTAAAATCAATAAATCTAAGTGCAAACTTAACCAAACTAGTATTAGGTACTTGGGTTCCCAAATTGACAACATGGAGTCTCGAATCAGCTTGAAGTGCTTAAATGCAATAAAATTGGCTCTTGACCCCTCAAACGTCAAGAATTAAAGTCTCACTTAGGCTTTATAAATCAGTATTCAAAGTTCGTTCCTAGCCCAGCTAAAATTTCATTCCACAAAATAGTCACCAAAAGTCACGTGGGAATGGACTGCTGCGTGTTTAAATGCTATGAAAGAGGTCAGGGAGGCATTTATTAAGGCTAACGTTCTAATGCACTATGATCCAGACTTACCACTCAAATTCGGGTGACACACCCCGTAAGGGTGGGCGCGAGTTTGATGCATACACTGGCGAGTGGTGAAGACAGGCCGGTTGCTTTTGTGTCGCTGGCCTTCAGTAAAGCGGAGGTTTCGTATGCCCAATTCGATAAAGAAGCACTTTCGGTGGTATTTTGGTGTGAAAATATTCCACCCGTATCTTTATGGAAGGAGGTTTGTCCTGCAAACGGATCAACAAGCTCTCCTGTGGATATTTGGAACCAAAGTGGCCATCCCTCTTATGGCAGCCGCCCAACTTCAAAGGTTGGCACTGTATTTAACTGGCTACACTTTTGAGTCGCAACATATCCTGGGCAAGCTTAATGTAATGGCAGACTGTTTGTCTAGGATGCCTACACCTTATACTCCACCTTCCATGCAGGTCCTGGGTTGGAGAGTCATGAGCTTAAAAACATTAAACAAGTTACCCATTTTACTAGAACATTTGGAAAAGTGTGCATGATTGGATCCGATTTTGGCAACAGTCATGCGTTACACGCGAGATGGTTGGCCCCATAATATGGAAAACGGTGCGTTATAAACCGTTTCTAACCCGGAAATTGGAGCTTTCCATGGATCAAAATGCTTTAATTTGGGGAATGCGCTTAGTAATCCCGAAGTATTAAGGGAACAAGTTCTTTGTGAGTTGCATTTGGACCACACTGAAATTTTTCGCATAAAAGTGTTCGCTAGACCTCGGGTGTGGTGGCCTCAAATTGATAAGGATCTTGAGAATCTCGTAAAAACTTGTAGGTCATGCCAGTTAATTAAAGAAAGTGATGTACATGATAAAAAAAAACATGCTTGGGAACGTCCCCTAGGTCTGTACCATAGACTTCGCATTAACTTCGCAGGACAATGGAAAAATCGAATGTTTTTCATTGTAGTTGATGCATATTCGAAAAACACCTTCATTAAAATCATGCGCAAAACCACCAGCGTTAGTGTTGTTTCGCATTTGCAGGAAATATTCGGATTATGTGGGTTGGCACGCCATATTGTCTGCGACAATGCCGCCCAATTTTGTAGTTCCGATTTTAAGCAATTCTCCAAGGAAAATGGTATGAAGGCATTTGACTATTGTTCCATATCGTCCTTGCGAAAACGGATTAGCTGAGGTTGGTGTCGAATCTATGAAACGTTCGTTAAAGCCTCTGTAAAGCAAGGCCTAACTGTAGAAATGGTGCTGAACAATTAATATAAACTAGAAACGTTCCGCATTTTGCAACGAAAATGTCGCCAACCTATCTCATGTTAAACCATAATTTACACACGCGGTTTAACATCATGGTGCTGTCGACTGCTGATACTGTTCAAAGAGCTCAAGAGAGCATGTTAAAGTCAACTGGACATAGGAAGCAGCTAAATTTTGACGTCGGTGATGCTGTATACTCGAGGAACACGACCAGGTGGCAAGAATGGGTTAATTTATATAAGGATAACAATGTCAGATTTAGTCTCTCTCGGTGGCGATAAAACCGTTTTGAAACACTCATATAATGCTGAAATAGCGCATTCTATCCCCTGACGCAGTTTTATCGGAACTGTTGTCACGTCCAGAGGAAGCGAATGCTTCAAGCTTCGACCATCGTTCGGCTGAAAATCGGGATCGGGCACAGCAGGCAGTGCCAATTTCGGTGATCCATCGTTGCATTTTCATCAAACGCCGTCAAAGAGTAAGAAAAAGGTTTTGCCGTCACCAGAGGATCGTCAAATGCCAACATTGAAGCCTCAAAAGGAGAATCGCGTGGCCATGTTGCCAGGGGTTGTCAGCCCACCGCCGCGTCTCTCTCCAGAGATTAGTGTGTTACATCGCAAAAATTGCGTCGGCAAAAGCCTCCATTGATTTGAAGCCTCAAAAGCCTCAATTGAAGCTTCAAAAGGAGAATCGCGTATCCGTATTGCCAGGGTTTGTCAGTGACTCAAACTTTCCGCCACTTCTCTCTCCAGAGACTAATGTGTTACATCACAATTTGCGTCGGCAGAGTTGCATACCACCGGCTGTTGCATTACCATCGTTGCCGCTGTTGTTGGAATTGCCGAAGCCTGTGGGGCTTGCATCCAGTACAATCATCTGCAGGTGTTTAACAACGTGTTTGCATGCGTGATTCAAAGAAATTCGTGTATTTAAGTTAGATTTGGAAAACAATAGAAAAAATAACATTTTTCGATAAATATTTGTATTTTGTTTTCCAATACGATATTTTTATTGAGAATTATCCTGGTGGTTCGGGTTGGTTTCCAATACAGAACAAAAAAAGGTTGTTACTCTAACTAATATTTGTTGTTGTTATTTTGAAGCAAAAAAATAATTGAATGGCTTTCTGATATTTGTAGGGGGGATAGCATGTAAATTTTATAGCGAGTGAAGTGTTAACCATGCTCAATGTACACTCTAGGAGTTATTAACGAATGTAAACATGTCAACATTTGTATTGAGTCACCTCTCAATTTACGAGGGGTTACTGGAATGTCTGATAATTTCGGTGGTGTGTCTTCTGCTTTTGGAGAGACACCTCTGGGACCTAGGTCTACTTGCTGGCCGCCTGGGAATGGCGAGGACTCTTAGTGTCATAATAAATTATATAAGCAGGTATTGGCCAATGACCGATGCTTCTGCCATTCAACCCTGACTAGTTTATTCGATTACAGCACTCGGATGGTGCTCATACCTATGCATTGTGGGTCCACGTTGGATTAGGGTTATTAATCCAACATAGCACTTTGTGATGGACATTAATGGCTGGCGCCCTATATGAACTGCTCCAGACGTTTCGTGTAAACTAACAGCTGCCACACCACTAGTTAGGGGTTTTGTGGTTTTTGTTTGGTTAATTGTTTGGATGCGTTTTTCTGGTTTTTGGGAGCAGTTACATGATATTTGATACCTGTATCCATAAAATTAAGCGCTGTACCTTAATGGAATTGAAGCACACGGAGGGAGCATTTGAATTTGATGCTGAATTTGAGGGATATGCACCAAACACGTTTAGTGGGGAAAACGTGTTATTAGTACTGGTGGGCCTTAAACCTCATGATTAGATCTATGGTGGTATCTAACTGTTCGTGTTTTCACAGTAGTTCGTAAAACCCTAATTTGTCACATGCTGAGCCCGGAGTGGAAAGGAAAGCACAGAAGTTTCCATAGATTAGTGTACGAAAGAGTTAGGACATACCCGATCATCGTTTGATTTTTTTTGCTGTTCCCCCCCCCCCCCCATGGTCTTTATTACATGTTTTGAGGTTAAATAACAACACTCATTCCACGAAACGACGCTCTTCCAAGTAAAAAGGTGGGTCATCAATGTAGAGATTAACCCAACTAAATATCATTATAACCTACATAAAGAATAATCTATTGTTTTGTAAATAGAGTGCAGAGAAATTTATGAATCTATGTGCGGGTGAGTATAAATGTAATTTTTTTCGAACGGTATACTAAGGTTAATTTAGATTGTTTACATTATATGGTATGCAATGATAACCACATACACTAGCCATTCATATTAATAGACATAAATCGCTGTAAATAATACAACGGTAAATCGTAAATAACCCTTCAGTAAAAATTGTACACTAGAAATAACTTGGTGTAGTAAGCCACCTGTATGCACTTAGGCTTCACTGAAGTGATGTGACCCGGGTTCAAACCAGTGAACTAGTCCATCATCAGATCACTACTACACCGCTTTTACCAAAGTGGCCACTTGTCCTCTGGCATCTGGGAATAAACTGGTTCGTCGGTTCGAACCCGAGTCACATTACCTGATTAAAACATAAGTGCATGAAGGTGGATTATTGCACCTCTTTATTTCTAGTGTACGATTTTTCCTGATGTCTTATTTCCGATTTAAAATTCATATTGTTGTCAATAACTAAATTTGTACATAAAACCTTAAAACAAAAACAATTCCTGGTGTAGGATATCTCAGTTAAATTAGCTTAAACTGCAAAGGCACAAGCCTGTATGCTAATGGAAAGAAAGTGTAAAAAGGATTGTGGGACGAAAGAGGGCTTTTCGAATAACTCTATGAAACGATGCTCTTCCAAGTAAAATGGTGGGTTACCAAAATGGATGTTAACCCAAATTTGTACCACGGCTGTGATCTCACACTAACTCAGCGCCATGCTAAATTTCCGTAGGTTAAATCCCGTTACCATTACCGAAAGTGTGCGTCACTGCAAAATGTGTGGGTTATCAAGTTGCCCCACACTTTTGGTGATAAACCACACAACTTTTAACACTTCCGGATCACACGACCGGGAACGCACACACCAACAACCAGAATGCAGCGTGTAAAAAAGTAACGCAATAAAAACGTACAAAACGTTCACTCCGCGTTACTTTCACCCTCTCCCTCCACAAACTGAAATGGAATGACCTTCATTCATACTGATACCCTATTACCGTATTTTTTTTAAACAATTCTCAAACTACAAACGCACAAAATGAATTACTTACTTTGCGAAATTATCCGGACACAATGTCATTCTATCCCAGCTGCTTCAAATCGAAGTTTATTCGCTCCGAAAAGCTTCGAATACACCAGCGAAATTACCGGTGTGAAATCTGGCCAAACGACGTGTCTGTCTCCTTCCCACCCACTCTCCCTCCCTCCGAAATCTTGACCCGAAGGACTCGTCCGTCTACCACCCACTCCCCCCTCCATACCACCCACTCCCCCCTCCATAAACTCAAATGGAATGACTTTCATTCATATCAACATACTGATTGATTACCTTTTTAATTAAATACGAGTTAGCTTGACGTCCCAACCGTGGTATAAATTATTTATTGGTGATAAACTACGGTTATCGATTTATAACCCACGGCTGCGGCGATTGTCCTGGCTAGAGAATGTGAATGTCTCGTGCTTCGCACTCGATATTTACATACTCTTGCCAGGCCAATCGTCGCAGCCATGGGTTAAAAATCAATAACCGCTCGTTTTTAATAAATAACGGTTACAAATATCGTTTCAAGTTTTATTGAAATTTAAAAAGTCGTACAAAAATGTCCATACCCTACTGTTTTATTTTACCTATTTAAAAAAATTCCTTCATTTTCATTATTCGTGACGTTCAAAAATCTTGAATCCGAATTCTTCTCTTAAACACAATCTGCAACCCGTGTACGTATATAGTTCTGAATTAAGGTAATACCTTTCACCTGTTCCAGTGATTGGTGAATAGCATTATTGGTTTATATCAGAAATAGCAATACATCAAATAGTCACATGGAGGCAGGCTAAACGTTTGCGTTTTAGTCCGGTATTATTTTAGTGTCTGAATTTTTAATTGTGTTAAGTTTCTGAATTTATATTAATTTCTACAGTATCTGTGGCAAAATGCTGGGGTATATCGTCGACAAATTTTGAATAGGGTGTCATTAAACTTTGTCAAGGAAAATCGCTTAACTGTCTGGTCACTGTTTTAGTTTTGTATTCCCGCACACTGCCACTGTACCAAAATTACTAATAAAAAAAATATTTTTTTCCAGGGAGGTTTCCACTTAGTGGATTTTTTTGACAGCTACGCCGCTGATATTGGAATAATATACGGAAGCTTCGCCACAACTATAGTCGTCTGCTATTGTTACGGTAATCACACTGAGTTTCTCCCTTTGTTTTTTTTTTTTACCCAACAAAAAAGGGATATTTTTGGCGTATCAGCTAATCACAGCCCACTTATTCCGATAAGCGCTGTAAATGGCCTACCAAGCAGGCGATTAATAAGCGATAAGCGCTCTTGTGCAAAAAAACAAGGGATCAAAACTAGTTAGTATTGCACAAAACCAGAATGTCATACTTCAGCATGCTAAACAGGCTTAATTAATTGCCTATTAAAGAAGAAGCTAAATTAAGTATTTGAGATAGGTTTCAGGTTGGCTGGAATTTGATTATTTTCCATGGGACGTTGATTTCTAAAACGACTTCTAGTCCTGACTGGTACTAACTAAATAATGTATGTGAAAACTTTAACCTGAAACGATGGCCTGAAGGCTATTGAAATGACGACAAAATTGGTCGTTAGGCCGAATTCGTTTATGCCTGCTGTTGGTAATGCATTATATCATAATAAAATGCTTCACAGGAACTATACAGCTTCCGCAATGCATCTTCATTCTTCACTCGGGGAATGGTCACTTGAAATTATTTTAACCACTGTCTTAGCGTGTACGGCATTCCGAGTTTCTATAGCAACCAAACCAGCGAGCAACAGACGGGAAATTGGCTTGCTTTCAATAGCGCAGTGGCAAAAATATTTGGGATTAGATAAATACAAATAACTATCAAATATGGATGTAATACCGTATAGTAATTTAAATGTGACATAAGTATATAGGATAATTTTTAGTAGTATGTGTGTTACATTCTGTGAACGTTTCTATGGAGACGCAACCTGCGAAAGTCTACAAACTGAACCGTTGAAAAAAACGAAACCGAAACTCACGGAAAATTATAAACTTTTAGTGATATTAAAACTCGCAAATAAATTAATAAGTGTAACAACATAAATACAAAATGCGGAAATTTATCCATATGCCCATACATGTTTGAAACTGATTTAATAATAAACTGATAGGATAGTTCTCTAATTACATAACCCCTTCTGCGATAGGTAGTTAGATTTTTTTTGGAACAGTCATGTTTTTCTCCCTTAAACTCGTTTGTGCTCTTCTGTTGGCAACACGGAGCACAAGCCGAGGTTAATGGGAGCAAAATCTTTCGTATTTCAAAAAATTAATAAACATCCTCAAAGTCGGTATATAACCTATGCGATACTGATTAGTATTAAAAAACGTTTAAGCGTATAAAATACGGATGTAAGCCTTAAAAAAACATAAAGCCCTAAAAGAACAGATGTTAGAAAAAGACATGTAAGCCATCAACGTCGCACTAAT
>JAHWFP010246267.1:0-12289 GCA_023313725.1 Lithobius niger | reverse complement strand
TCAGAGCTGTGCATAAAGGATTTCAATACGAAAAAAGTTTCTCCACAGCGTTGATTACATTTTAATCAAGAACCACGCTAGTAGTCCGCCCGCCAAGTTCAATTGTCACACTGCATTGTCACGACTCTTTACCTATGTGCCGAAATTTAGATTTGGCAATTTCCGTAGCTAGTTGTAGGCTTGGGTCTTTATACCATATGAGGATTAATATGTGACCCGTCGAATTGGCTAGTTAAGTAGCCAGTAACACGAACCAATGTTACTGAAGGCATTTTTTCTCTATAAAGAACACATTCCCACACTTTAATGTTGAGGTTATCTTCTTTACTGGATTCTGTGCACCCTATTCCAACGATTTGCGAAGATTCTGCGGCGCGAGGAATTCTCCTGAGTCAGCTATACTCTTGTTTAAGTTCAAAGACACAATATGTTTGTGAGCTGCCTTTTTTCTTTCTTAGGGAGAATGAACCCAAACTGGGTTATCGGCCCCACGACTATGAAACGGACAATTTATGTGGAGAAATCCTACAGAAAAACCCAGGACCTTTGACATGGAAGCCGTCTTTTTACATTTTACAATGTAAACCAACAATGTATCTGACAACAATTTAGTTCTGATAACAATTAACGGTCGTCTGCCTGGCGTGTGTCTAAATAGGGGCCATGGAATTCGACTCAAGAATCAAGAACCACTGGATGTAACTATGACTGTGGAAATGTATACATACAACTTCTCTGAAGATGGCGTGGCACATGAAATCGAAATATAAGTTTTTATTATAGTGTTCCTGTCATTACGATAATCAAAAGCGTGCAAACGCATTATTTTAATTCCAACTTAGCGTCGGTGCACACGTGCGTTTTATTAACGCAGTTTTATTAATGCAGTGCCGCTTCGGTGACGTATATGAGCGTTTGGTTCCCTAACCTCGTGTACAAAAACTTAAAGTTTGAAACCAATGAGACGATGTTGCTTTTTTCACTTACCTCGTGAACAAAAAATATATTTTAACACCAATGCGACGAATTTTGGTACATTGATGTACTAATTTAAGACATACCAGGGGGAAATGTTATACATCCTTTGTAGATTAACTAAAAAAATCAGATAATTTCTTTAATTACTTTCCAATGAGTCTTCAATCATTTCTGCAGCAACATTTCCTATTTCAGGATAGTTCTTTACTCCCCCAATAAACAATTCCATGTCTATTTCTTCGAAATTGGACGCCATTTTCGGTAACGCTTTTGCGGTAAACGGCGGACGTGTGCAACGCTCAAGTCACCCAAGGTACTCAGAGACGCAATTGCGTTTTTTTAACGCTGCGGTACCGCTGCGTTGACGGGGGAAATTGCGGTGCAAAACGACCACACGAGCGGCGGGCGGTAACGCAACGTCGACGCAGGTACGTGTGCAGTACCCAACAGATGGCATGTAAACCAAACCGCAAATGCGGTACCGCACGTGTAAACCGGTACTTAACCAACCCGAAGCTGCTCTGAAAGATTTCTGTAGTAATATTGCATGTCATGTTCTCCATATCAACTTTTTGCTTGACAGCAATTTTTTGCTTGGTGCAGGTGAGATCTGTACCAAGCTATTCGCACGTAAATCGTGAAACTGAAAATAGAAAAACAAAATAACATCTCTTCAGAGTTTCCAATACGCTTCCCAAAACAATGAATACCAGAGTTACGCTTCAGGTTACCTCCTCAAAGCCGCTTCGAAACTTGTGACAAATTAGTTTTCGAGATTTAAGGCGTTTGAGTGATTTACTGTATGTATTTTCCCAACTAATTTTCCGTAAAGGGAAATTTCACAGTCACGCTCCTTAACCTTTCTCGCTTATCTTTCCTTGCAGACAATCCAGCCGAGTTTGCCGGGAAAATTATTACCGTACATTATTTCAATAGGGTTCTATAAAATCGTGAACGGTTTTTAAGATAAATGCCCTCTGTTTTTTTCCTTGGCCTGCTACGAAGTAATGAACGTTCTTTCGATAGCAGAAGTGAATCTGTTCACTTGCATTCAAGAACAGGCTGCTCATTCACTTAACCACAGAAGTAAACAATTTTTCCTTACAAAACAGATTTAAGGAAAATGCGCTAAAATACGACATTTCGGAAAGAAGCCATCCTCCGTTCTCAAGCAATAAACGGTAAAAAGAAGGGGCAAGGAAGCAGAAAAGCAACCATTGCACGACCGGAAATTGGTCTGCAGCGGTTTTGTACACCAAAAGTGGACCAAAGGTCAGAAAATAACGAGGAAACTGCATTTTAGTCTGGCTAGCGCTACCACTCTTCTTTCTAGGGGTATCCCTGTTTGAAAAAGAACAAAACTCAATTTTACCCCTTTTTTTGGTACCAATTTTCCTCTTTTTTGGCACCTAAATTTCCCGTTTTATCTCTGGTTTCTTAAACTAGTATCCCTTAAATTTTTGGCCTAACTTTTACAAATGATACCATACGCCATGGCTACCCGGACCACTGCACTGTGACTGAGGTTGGCGCTAATGACCAAGCTGTCGACGCGCCATTAAGCCTCATCTCCCCCCCCCCCCCCTCATGGCTATTTGCTGTGACGTGCATATCACGTAACTGGGCTAGTCCAATCAGACGGCCAAACAGCCGTTGTTCTCATTCGTCATTGGCTAACTCATGGTGACGTCACGGCAAACAGCCATTGCTCATGTTTTAGTAAATGTCGAAAACGACGTGAATGTTTCCGGAGAATATTAAGTACCTAAAACTAAAAGAAAAACAAAAAAATCTATACAACTAAGATCGTAGTTCTTTGTTTTGTTTGTTGGTTTGTTTGTGTGTGTGTGTGTCCGCAGTGGGAATCGCGATAAACTTCATTCTATTGAATTCCGCTGTAGGAATCTCGATACTCTTATTTCTTTTGTTTGTTTGTGTGTCTTTCAAACTGAATTGTTTGTATAAGTAAATGATTCGAACTGTCTTTTCAACAAATATACACAGTACTGATGATGTCATGTTTTCTCCAGTCGCAATATTTTCATGCAAACGGGATCTAGTCCTCTATGAATCTTAACCCTGGATCTAACTTACTCTAATGCAAGCTTGGGCGACTGCTGACGGGAAATCACAGTATCTACATGCAAACGGTAAATCACAACAATGCTCTATAAAACCGGCCTTATAAGGGGAGGGGGGGGGGCGCTAATACCTTTAAACGAATAAGATTTTTAAGTATTCTTGAAATACAGGGTATCCCAAAAGTCTTAGAACACCCTCACAACATTTTTAGGGTTGAAAGAAAATAGTGAAACTCTGACAATGTAAGTTTGGTTAAAGGATCTACCTTTTCGTACAATTGGCATTGCGCCCGCCCCCCTTAGGGGCCCCCAGGGGCCCCCACTCAGAAATTTTCAATAAAATAGGGGTAAAGGAATACCTTATTTGAAAGGTCTTCATTAGACGAGTAAAGTGCCGTAACGATAGCTTCGATATTTTTTGATGAGCCCATCCAAATGGCAGCCAGTTACACATTAGGAATTTCCTCCGCTTCCCTATGACTTACTCAGCCTAAAGACGTCGGTAAACAGACGTAGGTGACTGCACAAAATGATTCGTTCAATTTAGTTGGTTCATACCTACACCGTTTTTTGCGGTTTGAAACCCAGAGTGTGGGCATCAGTGCCCCCCCCCCCCCCCCCCCAGGAATGGGGAGGGGGGGAGCACTAAGCCCCACATTCTGAGTTTATGCAGGCAGTCATACCTTGCTTCCCTGCACGACAGTGCGTTGGAAGGTGATGCGCCCCAATCCGTCTCTTCTTTTCGGCGGGGTCTGAACATGGTGAACCCGCGAGTCTTCCTGAGGAAACCATCATCCTATTGCACCATGCAATTAATTTTATTTCAAGTTTACGTTTGGTTTCAGTACCAGTGGCACCTGGTCTGCTGTTTTCCTTCGCACCATAATGGGTGTGAAGAAACAGCACTATCATTAAATAAATATACACAAATCGTTGTAGATTATCGAATCCAGGTCATGCCACTCCGACGAAACGTTAGTTGCATAAAGGTGGCTTACTGTACAACGTTATTTCTCGTGTGTGTGTGATTTTCGCTGTTCGGCTCGTTTTCTTCTTTCCTTTAACGGCCTTACCATTATCCTCTTCCAAACCCGCTATGAATGCTATTGTTTTTTCAGAACAAAGGAACAAAGGAACGATTAGTTTTAGTTTAAACAATGAGTGCCATGACCATTTTCGGTACTATTGCATCGCTCATTGTATGAAATTCGAAGATATATGCCTTAGGGCTTCGGGCAGATGACCAGGAGTGGTTAACGCTCGTTAAACCCTTTGAACCCTTTGATATAGAGATAACGTTCCTTGAAAAAACAGCAAAATTGAGTGGATGCAATAGTAATTTACACGGCCGTTTTTTCTCAAACAAAAATTGGGTGAACAGTGGACATACAGACAGTGGATAGTGCACGTGATGGACCAGGCCGTAGCAATTACAATAAAAAGGAAGCGAAAAAAGTCAACAAAATAACTGAACAAAAAACAGCTTTGCCGGTTAGAAAAAAAGTATTAGAGCTCGTATCTCCAAACTCACAGCTGTGAAGATATATGAATAAAAACGGATTAGAGTTCACTCGAACGCAACGAACTATAATTTGAACTCCAATTCCAGGGAACAAGGATTGTGACATGCCATCCTCCATGCAACAATGCCGACTGTAACAATGCCTAAGGCCCAACAATGAACTTTGCGGTGTGACATTTGATTGTTGCAAATGCTTATCTGCCTCACTATACACTCTGAAAATGATGTGTACTGACAGTACACATGAATATGTACTTTCTCAGCCTCCACACGAGTTGTGTGCTGGTAGTACACAGTCTGTGCACCAAGAGTACACATTCTCGTCACAGCTTGTGTACTACCAGAGCACAAATTGTGTACTCTCAGTACACAGTTCGTGTGGAAGCTGAGAAAGTACACATTGTTTTCACAGTGTACGACGAGCATTTTGCCCAGTATTGTACACTGTCGCGGATACAATAGGCCATTGACGTGATAGCTTGGATGTAGCATGATAATTCTTACGTGTTTGTTCTAGTATAACTGCCAAGCGTGTCTGGTGTTTTGGTGTTTTTCGTGGTACAGCTGTGTGTAGTACTGTTAGCGTAAGTTAGATATAAGTAGTATAGCAATGAGCGTGTAGCTTGCAGGCTGTTTGGCTCAATCAAATCCAATCCAAACGTGTCGTGCTATTGCATTGTAAGATTTGAACCATTCTATTTGGGTTTTTTCGTGCACTGTTTGTTGACTAAAGCCATCTCTGTTCGCTCTGCGCTTCCGTGCCAAACGGCCACAAACATAAACGCGATTCTGGTCTCACCGGCCGTGGATACTACGGCAAGCTCGTGGGCTGGCGATGTGCTTGCTTGCCCTGACCGCGTGTCTGTACGCGTCAGCATCTGTGTTGTTTTTTTCCTAGATGAACGAGCCCTCAAAGCCCTGGAGTTTTACCCTTTCGGTTCGGCTTTATCGCGCAGCCGCTTGTCTGATTCTCGGGGCATGATCTGTCTCCCGGCATAACGTCAGATCACATCATTTCCATTATTTAACTCGATGTGCCTGTTGATGTGTTGCCGTCTAGTGCAAACAGAGTGGCGGCGAAATATGAATCATATCTACGGTACGTTTAGTAAGTATGTTTATTCATCCACCACAGGTTACAAAATAAGCACAAAGGAAAACACTCATTCCGCAAGAGCTAATGCTCGCGTGTGGTTTGAGAGCAGCAGACAAAGAAAAACAATTGAACTAGCACTTTTGCACACAGAATCAAAGGTTAGGCCTCAAAATAAACAACAACAAAATCCATCGAAATAAAATAAAAAAAAAGTACATCGATAAATATATATATACGCAACAAATTTATGAAAAGGGAAATAAAAGCAGAATACAAAGAGGAGTGAAATATATAAGTCAATCTCAAAGAAAACACGAGTAAAGCAAAAACAAACAATTTATAGTAAATACATAATCTAATCTATAATTTATATAATTTATATCTTGAAGATTTGAGAAAATTGGACGTACTGTGCTAAATCCAAATTTTCTGCTTTTCCTTTGCCGAAAAGATGTGTAAGAAGCCATAGGCAAAAACATGGCTTCCCCCTTCCCCCTAAAAAACAAAAATAACTGTATCTCGGGCGGGGCGCCCCGGGGGGGGGGGGGGGGCGTTGGAACAGGACTACATGCGTGAGGTAACGTTCCCCTGTGGAGTTAACACTAAAGGCCTCTCCAGACAGAAGAAAATTTCGTGTGAAGCTATGCACAACTACGTGCCTACAAGGCCAACATTGTAGCAATCGTGTGGTTGGTGTACCGTTAAGGACGAATATTGAAGTCTTTTTTACACCATACTACGTCGGCGTGCAGCCGCGAGCAGCCAGTCTGGTTAGGGCTGAAGGCCTGGTGCACACATCCGTTTTTTAAACGAGCGTTGACACTGCGTTGTCGCTGCGTTAAAGTAGCAATCAATGCACACATACCGTGAAATAACGCCGGTACGCATTCACCCGCCAACCTATTTTGCGTACCTCGTGTGCGAACAAATAAATTTTGAACCAATGAGACGATATTGCTTTTTTTTTTATACCTCGTGTACAAAAAAATATATTTTGAAACCAATGAGACGATATTGGAGACATCCATATACTTATTTAAGACTTACCAGTGTGGGAAAATTTTCTCTCAAATTTTGCATTTGGCCTTTTTTTTTGTGAACGTCTGGCACTCCGTGGGGAGCATGGCCGGTCGTATTGCCGAATCGCCGTTCGCTTGCCACCCTCCCCCGCACTGGTTTGGTTGATGCGTCTGGTTCTTGTGGGAGTCGGTGCTGCTGCCTCTCGATGGGCCTTGTTGAGTGGTTATCTTGTAAGATTATTCTTTAATTTAGTAAGTATTGTATCAAATTTATTTCTAATTTCCCAGTTTTTTTTAACAACTGGGTTAATTAACCTATTTTGATGTAGTAAGTTGTGTTCATTGTTTTTTTATAATGTTTCATGAGCGATATATGCAAATTTTCCATACTGGATAAAAGTGCGCGTCGCCCATGGAAAAAAGAGAGGAGGATCGACCGAAGGCCCTCCAGAGAGAGGTTGCGATGGGAGAAACTTGGTCTGACAACCCCTTCCGTAATCCACGCCTGCCGTGCTAATGGACGCCCACGAAAAATGCCTGGTACGCCTAAATTCAATTGGGACTTGATTCAAATCTATCTGGCAGTCCTGTCAGGAGATAGCCTTTGAAATGCCCTGCGTCTTGAGGCTTGGGAGAATGCCAGTTGCCCCTTGGCTTGTCCCAGGTGGCAGTTTCATTTTTGCTCTGGCGTCTCTCCCGAAGGCTTCCACTCTACCAGCAAGGTACTTACAGGAGTTCCGGCGGCTGAGTTCTCAGTACGCCAGTTATCAGCGCCTGTTTACTGATGGGTCGAAGTCCGACGTTAGCGTGGCGTGTGCTTGTGTGTGTAAGGGTGTAACGGTTGCCCATCGCCTTCCATCAGGCTATTCTGTGTTCTCTGCAGAGCTTTTGGCTCTTGGTTTGGCGGTGGAATGGATCCTTGACCTTCAGGGCACGCATTTCATTGTCTTTAGTGATTCCATGAGTGCCCTGGAGTCCTTGGCGAATTACAATCCTCGGAACCCCTTGACACAACGTGTCCAAGCTTTGCTTTCCCGCTTGCCTGGCCGGCGGAAAACCGTGCTTTTCTGCTGGATCCCGGGCCATGTTGGGATAGCAGGGAATGAACAAGCTGATTCTGCTGCGAAAGGGGCCCTTTCTGGCCCTCTCGGTAGGGATCTCAGCCTTGTTCCCTCAAATGCCTTTCCAACTCTGCGTCTGAGGTTACACGCTTTTTGGCAAACCTTGTGGGACAGACAGGATGGTAATAAGTTACGGGCCATTAAAGGCACTGTCGAGGAGTGGCACTCGGCGTGTCGCCGCAGTCGCCGTGAGGAGGTTGTGTTGGCCCGTTTGCGAATTGGTCACACCCGACTAACTCACTGTTTCCTTTTGCGGGGGGTTGACCCTCCTGAATGTTTTTGGTGTCGACGGCCACTTACGGTCAGTAGGGTAAGAACGCGATTGAGTTGTACATCCATCCCCGGACGGAAGTGACGTCATTACCCCCACTTCCGGTCACGTGATTAAAATGGGGTAATGACGTCACTTCCGGTCAGGTGATGAAAAGTGGGGGTAATGACGTCACTTCCGGTTTTCATCAATCTGTAGGATGGTGGAAAGTGTCTTTTGCTACCTTTTTTTTTCGTTCTCAATCTGTAGGATGGTGGAAAAGTGTCTTTTGCTACTTTTTATTTTTCGTCAATTTGGAGGGGAAGTGACGTCATTACCCCCACTTTTTTAGTTTTCATCAATCTGGAGGATAGTGGGAAAGTGCCTTTTGCTACTTTTTTGCATCCTTTTGCTACCTCCATAACCTCACTTATGACGTGAGTCTAATGACGTCACTTCCAGTCATGTGATCAAAGTGGGGGTAATGACGTCACTTCCGGTTTTCATCGATCTGGAGGATGGTAGAAAAGTGCCTTTTGCTACTCTTTTTGCATCCTTTTGATACCTCCATGACTCTCAATTATGACGACACAGTGGGGTTAATGACGTCACTTCCGGTGGAAAAGTGCCTTTTGCTACCTTTCTTTCGTTTTTTATCAATCTGGAAGATAGTGGAAAAGTGTCTTTTGGTACTTTTTTGTCAATCTGGAGGAGGGTGGGAAGTGATGTCCCCCTCCCCTTTTTTTAGTTTTCATCGATCTGGAGGATGGTAGGAAAGTGCTTTTTGATGCCTTTTTGTTTCCTTTTGATGCCTCCATGATACCTCACTTACGACGTCACACGCCCTAATGACGTCACTTCCGGTCACGTGATCAAAGTGGGGGTAATGACGTCACTTTCAGTTTTTTTTTGTCAATTTGGTGAATACCTTTTTTTGATTGATACTGCTATTGGTTTCCCCAATTGAACTGTCAAAAAAAAATCCGAGTCTATTTTTATAGCTTTTTTTTCGAACTCGGTTTTTTTAATATTCGCATATTCAACCAGGGGGTAAGCCTCTCCACCAGCATCAAGGTTGCAGTTATAGGAGAGGTGGGATGGGGGTGGGATTGGGAGGGGAAAACGGGTTGGGAAGGAAAGGGAATGACCGCCTTGGGTCCCCGATGGCATTGACGGTCTCTCATTTCATAAGCGTGCGGATTTTCCTCTTCCGAGCAGCATCCTTCTTCAATCTGGCTTTCTTTTCCTCCTCGGTCTCTCGTTCTTGAGCCTTCCTCTTACTAGCAGCCTTTTTCTCCAATCTGGCTTTCTTTTCCTCCTCAGACTCTCGTTCTTGAGCCTTCCTCATACTAGCAGCCTTTTTCTCCAATCTGGCTTTCTTTTCCTCCTCAAACTCTCGTTCTTGAGCCTTCCTCATACAAGCGGCATTTTTCTCTAATCTCGTCTTTTTCAGCACCGGGCACATCGTGGCCCGTCTTTCCCTATCCAACATTCTTCGCCTAGCTTTTTCTTTTTCCTTCCACGCCACGAGATTGTTCAGCTTCATCCTTCGGTTTTCTAGTACCGCGGATCGTCGTACCGATCTAACCCGTTCTTCCTCTCTTTTAGCATCGTTCAACACCTCCTTCTCCTTCGAGATGAACGCTAAACTCGCTCTCTCCTCCTCCTCCTCGTCAGTCATGATGTCTACGTCGGAGTCGAAGTCGTCTTCGTACTCTCGCCACATGCCGGAATCTCGATGACCGATGGCTAGCGTATCTTCCCCATTGTCAAGGATAAAACGTTTGTCGTCATAGGCCGAGAGGAGAGATTTCGTAATTTTCACCGTGCTTAGTTCGTGTTTCGAGCTGGCGATTTTAGTCCAGGTTCCTTTCGGTGCGGGTACTGGCATTCTTAGGGCGGATTCGTAATCGTCAAAGTCCAAGTGTTTCTTCACGAAAGATGTCTGGATGCCCTTAGCCTTCATGGATGTCTTCGTTTTCTGCGCTCTAATGGCGTACATTTTGGATCGTAAACCCACAAATTCTAAGATGGGAACGCCACCCATCTCGTCCTTCATCTTCCCCAGGACTTGTTTGTTCGCTTCGGAGTACAAGGGATGATCTCTCGGATAATTGCTGGTATCGAAACGTTCACGGTCTCGCTTCATATCCTCGTACACATCGTCCGTTTCCACTTCGTAGCAGAGGCTGTCGGTGTCGGTAAACAGGAGTTTGGCACGGTCCTCGTACTTGGGTTTAATGTATTCGTAGTGGAAGCGGAACATGGCCAGTTTTGACAGTTCCAGAATACTGAATCCAGAGTACGTCGGTAGATCGCAACAGACGCTCCTGACTCTGCGGTTGATCTGCACTAAATGTTCGTTAAGGATTTCGAACGAATCCGCGTGAGGTTGAGAGGTGTACTTGATCGCTTTCTTGGGATCGGTGCACAGTTTCACGTTGACTCGCTTCTGTTTATTTTCCATCGTCTTTCCAAATACCGAGTTGTTTAACAGTTTAAAATAATCCTTTTCAAAGGGTGCGGTCGATTGCTGCCTTTTCTCCGTATTGAAATTGATGTACCCCTCCATCCAGGGTTTCTGGTTGAAGCTCAGTACTCTTCGGATTCGACGAAGAATCAATCCGTGATGCAGGTAAAACTTCAAATTTTGGTAGTGAACGACGTAGTTCTTTTTGTGCAGGAGATTCGGCACGAGCTTGGCAGAAGGTTTGATGTCGTGATTGATATCTTCCGCTAGTTTTCGGGAAAAGGGTGAGACGAGGTCTTCTCCGATCTCGAGCTTCTCGGGAGCTAGGGGATAGTCGTTATGCGAGTCGTGAAGCTCTGCAGGGTATTCTAGGTCGACTTCGAGTATATATCCGACATCCGCATCGTCCGGCACGGTATCAATGTCTAAGGTCCGAATTTCTTCTTTGGTCAAGTAGCGGAATCCGTCGTAAGGGAGACGAGCTCTCATAGCGAAACCGTACAAGTTATTCATATCCAAGTAAATTATATAAATGGAGGGTTCGCCGGGATTGAAATTGGCCAGATGTTTGTTGTTCGCCTTCGAATATCTCTTGCAAATAAATGACACGCCGCCTCTAATGCCGGAAGTTATCATGTTGTGTTTTCCCGAGTGTAAAAACAACTCCAACTTGGATTTCTGCATTCTCAACAGTGCCGCCCAACTAAATCCCGGAGTAGAGATGTAGTAACAGGGATCCAACTTGTTGTTGGTGAGGCATATTTTCCTGAAATCTTCGAAGATGTCGGCGAGTAGGAAAACGTCGGTCATCTGGTAGATTTCGTGATAGGTGCCGAATTTCTTTACTTTCATCTTGAGCCACAGGTTGAGCGCTCTCACGTACTCTTCACCCGCCAACTCTTCGTCCTTCAGTTGAGAGAAAAAGCATTTTCGAGAGGGAAGCTCTTCTTTTTCGAAGACGGACATGTCGGTAACGTACTCGTAGGGGTAAACGCCCTTCCGGGTCAGCAGATCTACAACGCTGTCTCGCGCAGTTTCTTCGACGAACCAAGAGGATTTTAAACCAGAGTCCAAAGCTGCCTCCAGAATCGGGAAGCTCCTGCGGTGTTTGACCAAAGTATCCAGCGAAGCTTTAAGGAAATTCACGCTGTCTATGAATCGAAGGCTTATCCCGCTATCTAACCTCTTGATCGTCATACTCTGAAAACGCTCGGCATTCCGACCGATAACGTCAACTTGTCCCTTAAACATGTGCACTGCGGGTACGAGAAGATGCATGTCGTACCCTTCTAGACCGTGGAATACGACTGGGATGGTTCTTTTTTCTCGAGCGTTGAGATTACATTTCGAGTGAGCAGGTCCTCTATATTTTCCGCTAATATGACAGTGATCCCTAACTTTAGTGTTGGGGTCGCCTTTCGAAACCAAAAAGGGGAAGGGTTTTTCGCAATAGTGACAGACTTTGGCCTCTTCGTAACTGACCTGTTCGGCGGGGGAAAGATTGAGGGGTAGTATCCTTTTCAACAACTCGTTATAATGTCGCGCTTCTTTCTTCATGCGTTTATAAAAAACTTCCACCGCATCTTCTCCCAAGTAGTAGTCTCGATTAACGATCTCCCCGTTCTGACCGATCACGACGTAGCCGAAGCTGCAAGGTGCGTGTCGATGAATTCGGGTGGTCCAGCTCGTCGATGGGCCCGGTTGAGCGGTGTGGATGGGTAGGAGTAGACACTCGAAGTCGGCATAGATGAT
>JAHWFP010246266.1:0-14415 GCA_023313725.1 Lithobius niger | reverse complement strand
TAGTCACACTCGAACACTCAGAGGCAGCAATCATCCAAATTCCAAGACCTGGACATGGCCAGGGATAAAGGCAGAACAGCTGTGTGCAAAGGTGCCTGAATTAATCAAGGGAACACATCCTAAGACAACATTCATCTTGTGTGCTGGCTCCAACAACATACCTTTTGACCCACCAAATCAAATAGTTAAGCACCTCACAAATTTGACTGACTCTATTCATTCCTTCAGACCAGAGGCTAAAATTTCGTTCTTAGGACTGTTTCCTCGTCTTCGTCAGAAACATTCAGAAGAGGATCGGGCTATAGCTCATACAAATGTACTCTTACGGCGACTGTGTTGAAAAAAACTTCAACTTTATCAGCGTAGACAAAGATCTATGTGATGACCGTACACTACTTTCGAGAGACAGTGTACACCTAACAAGAAAAGGAAAAGCAATACTTCAGAATGAATTAGTGGTGATGCATAACTCCTCGGAAAACACACTGTGTTAACAGGGAAATTCCCATCAATTGTACCCCCAGTGCATCCCTCTAATTCTAACCCAGCCTCTTCCTCTTCCCACGGCCTAAGCTGTATTTTATTAAATGCGCGAAGTCTGGTCAAGAATGCAGGCAGCCTTCGGTCACTTTTGGCCCTTGGTCTATACGATCTCATTTTTGTTGTAGAGACCTGGCTGAACGCCAGTCTAACTGACCCCATGGTGATTGGCTCATTCCCATATGGGATAGTCAGACTCGACAGATCATCTAGGGGTGGTGGCCTCTCTGTTTTTTACCGTCATGGATTGGCTGTTGTTTGTGATGGTGGATTTTTTGAAACTGAGGCATTGTCACTCTTGTTACCAAAACAAAAACTTCTCTTTATTTTGGGCTACCTCCCTGACAGTTACGATGATATCCAGATTGAGCGCATGACATCTTTTCTTAACAGGGCAGTTAGATCGTCCTACTCTAATATTATATTAGGTGACTTCAATTTATCATCTGTAGATTGGAAAAATTTGACAGCAAAAGACTGCCACCATCGCTCCTTTCTCGAGCAAATTGCTCCGCTTATTACATGTTACAGAACCAACGCGCGATAAAAATATTCTGGATCTGATCTTTTCGCAGGACGAGAGATTGATATTTGATGTTTCTGTGGGAGATCACCTCGGCAATAGTGACCATTGCATGGTTTATTTCAAGGTGCATTGCACTTTATCTACGCTGAACCCAGGTACATGTAATGCTGGGAAAATTAATTTCGTTCAACTTCGCTCATTCTTGTCAAATATTCACTGGAATGAAGACCTCTTCAGCCATTGTAATACGGTGGACCAGGCCTGGAATGGCTTTATGCAGATCATCGGCTATTGGGTTCCAAAAAGTAGAACCCGTAAGTCTGGTGGTAAACCATTGGTGCAACGCTTGCCTAATAGTATTACTAAACTCGGTCGAAAAAAGTTAAATTTGTGGAAAAAATACAAAAGTAACCGAACAGTTGAGGCTTTGGCAAATTATAATGCCTGTCGACGTAATTACACTGACTTGATTGGAAATTGGCATTCACAAAACGAAATGAAGATTATAGCAGAGGGAAACCTCTCCGCTTTGTTTCGGTTATATCGCAAAAAAACCGGCACATCCCGTACACTACCTCCATTGAGGTCAGGTGATAACTTTGTTGTTGAAAATGCAGAAAAAGCTGAGATTTTAAATCGGATATTTGTTTTCGAATGGGATTATAGATGATGGCATAAATCTTCACCAACCAATCATCGAAAATACACTTAATGTAAACTGTAATTTAATTTCCTTTACCCAACAATCTGTGTCGAGGTCCTTATCAGATTTAAAACCTAGTCATGCAGTGGGTCCGGATGGCTATTACGCTTTCTTTTATAAACAAATTAGAGATGAAATATGCTATCCTCTTGCCAGTATATTCACGTTATCGCTCCATGAGGCTGTTCTACCAAAAATCTGGCACACGGCAACTGTATCCCAATTTATAAAAAAGGAGATTCGGCTTGTGCTACAAACTATCGCCCGATTTCTCTCACAGTTGTTCCATGTAAAATGATGGAATCTATTATTCGTAAGGATATGCTGGCATACTTGGAAAAATATAGCTTAATAAATTTTGACCAGTTTGGTTTTATGCCAGGTTGCTCTGCAACTCACCAGCTTCTATTAACACTTGATTTCTGGTCTAGTGCATTAGACATCGGCATCAATTCTGATGTTGTCTACTTCGATTTTCAGAAAGCATTTGAATCGGTGGTCCAGCGTAAACTTTTATTCAAACTTGAGTGTATCGGTTTTGGTGGAAAACTCGGGCTGCGGATCGCTGATTTCATTTCAAACCGGAAGTGTTCGGGTCGCAAACTCGTCCTCTACCCCATCTACAGTTATTAGCGGTGTACCTCAGGGTTCAGTTTTGGGTCCTTTGCCGTTCGTAATATACCTGAAAGATTTGAATTGTAATCAACACCCTGTAAACAGCTATAAGTTTGCCGATGATTTAAAAATTAGCTCCGAGATAATTAATTCTAATGATAGTTCAGCACTTTCTGCTGAGATAAAGCATATCCACGACTGGTGTACAGTATGGCAATTACCGATCTCTCTGCCTAAATGTCAAGCTTTCCATATTGGAAGATCAAACCCAGCCTCTTCGTACTCCATATTAAGTCTTCTACTACCTGACGTATCCGAAATACGAGATCTTGGGGTCTGGTTTACGTCAGATCTCAAACCATCTTTGCACTGTAGAAAGATAACAGGTACGGCTTTTGGGCGTCTTGCTAAAGTCGGTCGTTGTTTCACATCCAGAAAAATTGAAACCAAAGTCTGGGCTTTTAAAGTGTTCGTTCGCCCCTTGCTGGAGTATGCAATTCAGGTGTGGTCGCCATCCTTACTGAAAGACATCGACCTGGTAGAATCTGTTCAATGCCATTTTACAAAAAGTCTCCCAGGTCTCAAAGATTTACCATACTGCATGCACTTGCGGAAGCTGGGCCTTGATTCCCTTGAACTACGCAGATTAAAGTCAGATCTGGTGCTTGTGTATAAGATACTTCACGGTCTCGAAGGCATTGACCTCCCTCTGTTTGATCGCTGCACTACGCTCGCAACTCGTGGTCATTCCATGAAGTTGGCTCTCCCTCTTGTTAAAACAGAATGTAGACGTGCTTATTTCTCTGTGAGGGTGGTTCCTGCCTGGAACTCTCTCACAGAAGGGACTATTTGTAGCAAAAACGTCGCAATTTTTCGAAGAGCACTAAATTCGATATCGCTAACAAAGTTTTTGAAAAGACCAGAATATGTTTCTGCATAAACCTGGGTTGCCAGTCCTCTTGATCAGACATTCGCTCATTTTACCTGTTGTTTTACTTCTCTTAATCTTATCTAGGGTTGGTGTTAGTGGGTCACCCCCTTCCAATTGCCTTACCACCTCATTCATGTGTGGTTAAATTGTTGTTATTATTATGTAAAATAAGAAATTCTGGAAAGTTGCGCAGGATGGAATTTTGTGAATTTTCATTTCACCTTAGAAATCGCTTACATTAACTTGGCAAATGAACGTGGCGTTTTACATCACACCTTCAAATGGTGAAAAAGCTTGGCGGATTATCCCTTAACGTTTGTTTAGGGAAGATATTTATTTACCCTCAATATCGTGAAATTTCCAAAAACCTTGATACTACATCCATGTCAGTTTATTTCGGGGCGCAGACCAAAATGGTAATTTAAACAATGCCATACGTACAGAAAATAATCAATTATGCAACCTATCGAAATTTATGATAAGCATATAAACCAGGTAAAACAAAAGGGACCTGTAAACCACAGAAGACTATCTGTATACTTTAACTTTCATTTGGCCCCTTCTACAATCCAGATCTGAATGGGTCATGGACCACCTGCCCCACACTTAGCCAACATTTTAAAAATAATACTTCACCAAAGTTAGATAAATATAACAAATCGCAGTAAATTATACTATAAAGGAAAGAGTAAACAAGCCAACAGCAAAATCGCACACTAGAATAACGTAGTACCACGTTATTTCTATTTTTTTTAGTGTACGATTTTCGCCGATCTCGTGTTCGACACTCAGACGGCGGATGCTGTCTACCAGCAACAATGAAACTTATGAAGACACTATAGTTTTAAGAAATATCTCCAAGCAGCAAGGCCGTGGCGTCGGTACGAGATGCCAACAATTGTTTCTAAGGCAACAGTGCAAACAAGTCTTGTAAAAAAAATTAAGATCTACTGTCACACTTTTTATTTTTCATTTGCTAAATATTGTAGGATGAAATATCGGAGAAGTTAGAGTAGAAAGTCGACAGTTGAAACTGTTTTCAACAACTCGCCAAAATCTGCCTGTGGTAAGCCTATCACCAGACACCCACCACTGAAACCAGTTGGGTTCGTTTTAAATGAATATTTCTCAAACCATGAGTATGCTACAAGTCTCTGGTTTTGCTGTTCCCCGGTATTAAACTAAACTCAACTAAACTAAACTATGGCTGGAAACAGTACTACTGTAAAAATAAGAAAATTTCACTGTCCAGAATGTCGGCGAAATTTTATTACCAGTACCAGGAACGTTTTGGTGGGACACATGCGAACTCACACTGGAGAAAAACCATTCAAATGCCTTACATGTGGAAAATCATTCGCCAACCAAGGAACGATGTTGGTAGGTGGTGCAACACTATACACGGAAATGATGTCAAAAAGGTATTTGAATTAAGAGTCCAAAGTTGTACTGCATTGCATGAAGATGAATAATAACTCATATTTTTTCGTCTTCTCACCCGAGATGCTTTCTTTTTTGTGTGAATGGTGAAATGCATCTTTTTGTAAGCCAAAGTTGTTCTTTTTGGAGAGTTGCAGCAATTTTGAATTCTTTGTCTTGTGAAGCTGCTGTTTTGCGACTGCCGTTTCGCTGCTTTTAAAGGCACATAAATCCCTCCGTTCTGGCCGCTTTACTCTGCGTCACCTACGCTAAAATATAGTTCAAACGACCGCAGCGCGGATTGCTCTAGACACTAGTCATACTCATTTCGGGGCCGCTGCAACGTGACACATCGTACAACCAAGTCGCACTCTTGAGCGAAGGATTAATTATCCTTCCTCCAGGGCCGCGGCTTTCCAGCGATGTGGCGGGAGTTATATACCGCTCGGACCGAGTCGTTTAAAACAAGCCTAATAACATTCACGCGCCACTACTGACATCTGCATCGTACCCTTAGACCAGCAAATGAAAGGTAAATCAGTTTATATAAAACTATTTCCGGTAATGTATCGAGTGAAACTGTTAAAATACACCGGAGGGAGTTATGTGCCTTTAAGCGAAGAAAACTACTGCTTGTTTCTGATTTTTCGTTTCTCATTCTGGAAAAAAAAGCTGTTTTTATGTGACTTTTGGTTGGATGCATTTTGTGGAGTGTAAAGCTAAAGCTTCAGTATTTTGGCGTTAAACCGTTTTCTTTGCGAAATGTGTTGTACTACAATTTTTCATGGAGGCTCTTTGTGGAAATTGCTGATACTGATGTATTCATTCTGGTGTGATGCCATTTGTATCCGAATTTTGTGGTGCTGCACTTTCACTTTGTGGAAGAGACGCAGTTGAATTCCTTATGGAGAAATGCCGTTCTAATGAGACTCCTGTTTGGCTGCACTTTTTCTTGCCACTGTCGTATTCATTTTGGTACGAAGTGGTTTTTATGCGAATTGTGTTGTGCTGCATTTTCATGCTGTGGATGTTTTTCTGTGCCAAAGCGGATTACTTTCTGGAGAAAAGCTGCTTTAATGCGTCTGCCACTACGCAAATTGTATCTTTAAATGGTGTGATGATTTAGATGCAATTTCTTGAAGGGATTATTATTATTATTATTTTTTTTTTACTTTAAGTCATTTAAATGCAAAATGTGTGATGTGTTCTCACGCATGTATGTCAATGTACCTGGTTGTACTTGTAATAAATTTATCTTATCTTATCTTTATGCAGACATAGATACATTCACAGCAGTAAAAAGAGAAACACGTGTTCTGTATGTTCTAGCACATTTGCTGAGAAATATAGACTGAAAATCCACACCTGGACGCACGATGGTATAAAACCTTTCAAATGCGAGGAATGTGACAAAGCCTTCAGCGCTAGAGGAGCATTAGTATGTCACATGCGAACGCATACTGGTGAAAGGCCGTACAAGTGTAAAATCTGTGGTAAACGTTTTGCCCAAGGAGGTGTTTACCTGGCGGTCAAGAGGTCCCTCGGTTGGTCTAAGTTCTCTAGTAATAGCGAAGCGTGCTTTGAAGTTGGGCAGCTCACCTTTCCCTTACTGTGTGTGTGGAAAAAGATGAAACTGTGGCAGCAACTTAGAATGTGCAATAACTCTCTTGCTACTGGCATTTTTGGAAGCAGTCGAGGATGGAAAACCGGATTAGGCTGCGAAATTCATATTGCACTGTTGGAGTACGGACCATGGTGTGATACCAGAAAAGGAAGTGATTTCATTAACGAATTGCATAGAAGAGTCCAGGCGAACGTTGTTCTACGAAACGCATTTTTATCTTGAATTTGTCTGTTCATCTTTTTGTTGATTTTGTGGACTCTACCTCGAGTTATTTTTTTAATATGTTTTATATATTTCCTATGTTAACCTTTGCCTTAGTTTGTAGTTGTCAGGCTCACTCAGACTGTTTAAACCATTCATCGAAGTTTTTACTTTGTTGACCACGTGCTGCGTCATGCAGCACTTTGTACCCCTTTCCAATTTGTACCTCGTTGTACGATTAATAAAGTACTTACTTACTTACTTACTTTGCAGAAACATAATTTGGTTCAGACAGGACAAAAACCGTTAAGTTGTCCAGAGTGTAAGCAGAGCTATGCCGTCAAATATTCATTGAAAATTAACACTCTTTGCATTTAGGCGAGAAACTGTACAAATGTGATGTTTGCATTAAATCTTTTTCCTTCAAATCGGTATTAACCAAGCATTTGCTGACTGACACTAAAGAAACGATGCACAACTGTGAGCTTTGTGGACGAGCATTTTAAACATAGGTCACAGATGAAAAGTCACTTTCGGTCTCACTCTGAGAATAAACCATACGAGTGCGAGGAACGTGGAAAAGCATATAAAAGCAAAGGAGGAATCAAAATTCATCTCCGTTCTCACACTGGCGAAAAACCATATCCCTGCAATGTGCGTGGCTTTAAATTTGCGCGGCATTTTGTATTAAAAAATCACAAACTAATTCATTCAGAAGTAAAATCGTATAACTGTATTTCCTGTGACAAATTCTTCAAGACTAAGAGTGGTTTGTATGCTCACTTAATCATACATAAGAGCAACAGACAGTGTAAATGTAAGTTATGTGGAAAATTGTAAGTTTCCAGAGCGAACTTGTAAAAGCACTTATGCACACGTTGTGGTGCGTCTGTGTCAAAACCTTTTAACTGCCAAAGTTGCGAACAGTGCTATGCTTCAAATGGTGATTTAAAACTTTGCCATCGCAGACACACTGGTGAAAAGCCTTACATCTGTCGTTTGTGTGGTAATGGATTTGCTGTAATGGGATCCATAATTATCAAGATAACACAATATTAACAAGAGAGAGCGGAGCATGTCGTTACCTCGCTGTAGTCTTTTCTATATAAAAAAAGTAAACTTTGAATGGTAATTAACTATTTTACTATTCTTACAAGTTACTTGCTAAATGCACTGGATGATCAATTGAAGTATTTACACACTTAAATATAGACTACATTTCATTAGTCAATCGTTAGCTAACCTACGATCAGAAGGAATATGTGCAAAATTAGGAAGTGAGATTGATCAGTTCTACAGTGTACTTCTGTAGTTCAGGTCACTACTTGCGTTTGACAGAAGTACGTAACAAGGTTCAAAATTTAAATCTACCAATGTCCCATTAATGTACCGGCAACGAACAGACGATTATCCAATAAAAGTAAGACGAAATCCAAAATTAAAAATGTCAACAAGCTTACTTTGGAATGAAGAAGCCATTAGATACGACTCACTTTTTTTCGAGTGGTAGAGATCAGTGGTAGAGATCAGTGACCACGTTTTCCAGCTAGTCGTATACTACCGATTTTTGCCATAAAACGTGTTAAAATGTTTTTAATGGAATGTGATACTGGAGAGTGAATGCACCAAGACTGTAAATGGAGGTACTTTGAGCATTGGAATGGCAGTTTTTTCGAAAAATGAGCGATTTTTAAGTTTGATATCTATCCAGGATCCAAGATGGCGTCTCTTGGCCATCGGACCTGATTGTAGCCTATGAATTTTGACCTTTTTATGGGAGGATGCCTATTTTGTAACGCCAAGAATTTGTAGGGCGGCGCCAATCTTGGTAACGCGTTGTTGACTGACCCACTCATCTGTACACTGGAGTGAACCCTTTGAATTTTGACTTGTTTTGTGCTGAATTCTCATTCCGGGGAACTTTGTTGACGGATTTTTGCCTTCATTCCGGTGAGAAGCCGTTTGTATGCGAGGTTTGTGGTATGGCCTTTTCGCAATGTGGAAAGCCAAGTGAATGCTTTTTCGCGTAGGCACGTTGTCGAATTCATTCTGAGGTGAAACCTGTGTACTGCAAATTGTGTGATGCAGCTTTTTCTCTATTCTGGAATCTTGATTCTGGAGGTATTTCGTATTTGAACGCGAGTTGCGTAATGCTGCATTCTCACGATGAGGACATCTTGTAGAACATTGACGAATACGCGTCGGAGAGAAGCCGTATAAATGTTAAGTGTGTGATGCTGCATTTTCAGAAAGATTGAGTGTGGAAATGTTTTTGGGCACATGTGTCGTCTAATACTTTCTGGAGGGAAGCCTTTTAAGTACGAATTGTGTGATGTTGTTTTTCACAAGGTGGATGTTTGAAAGAATACTGGAGAGACACCGCGTAAATGTGGAGTGTGTGATGGTGTATTTTCAGAGAGGAGATTTTTCACAAAGTTGGGTATTTTAACGACCCACGAACTTGTGCACAGCGCAAAGAAACTCTTTGAATGTCGTGTGTGTGGAAAAGCTTTTGGGCATTTGAGTAATTTAATTTACCACGTACTTGGGCACATTGGAAAGTAACCTTTTGTATGTAGCGATTGTGGAAAGGCTTGCGCGGAAGTGTTATTTATTCTGGAGAGAAGCAGTTAGAAAACATTTTATAGAATACTGCTTTTTCACACGGCGCAACTTTCATGTTGTCGAACAACTTTCTTGCTGGTGAAATTTGAAGGGTCCTTGTCTCATTCATTCTGAAGAAAGGCCAGTTTTGGGCGGATTGTGTTTCGCTTCGTTATGAGTGCCTCACGCGAAGGAAACGAGGTCCTTCCTTTCCCCGCAGTTCCCTTGCATACTGGCATTTTGACGCGCGCTGCTGGAGAAAAAGTTAAATTTGTTACTGAACGACTCGAAAACGATTTGAAGATTGCAACTGATAAGGTTGAAGAGCTTACTCGCTCCCTGCACGAGATGGAAGAGTGCCTGAAAAACAGACTTGAAGAAACGGAGACCAAACTTGCGATTTCTATTGCAGCCTCGAAATGCAAAGAACTGGAGTTTGAAACGCAGAGCGTTGAGCAGAACGCTAGATACGAGAAGTTACTGGAAATTGCGATAAAGCGACACGAAGAAGAACTTAAATTTGCTGAAGGTGAATCTCTGGAGAAAGAAAGAATCGCTGCCATATTCAAAGAGGAATCGCTTGCTCACACATCCACGCTCCTCGGAGATAAGAATGCGTTGATTGAAGAAAACGCGAACTTGACGAAGAGATTGAAGATTCTGGAAGCTAAGACTGCTGAATCGCTTGCTGCGGGAATGAGGAAAAATCAGGAAGTACGAAGGGTCACTATTGGGAACGACATTATTTGCTTTATGGCAAACCACCTCAAAAATATTCCCAGAGAGAAAATGGAGGATATCGTGGAGTCCCATTTCAAAAGCAGCGATATCTCTTCTGCTAGGGGATTGTTGTTTGATGCTGTCGCGCCTGCCGCCGCAAAAGACGGCTTTAAGGCCCCTAAGACCCGCATCGATTCCTGTAACCGTTCCGCTGCCCTTGCTGACCTAGGAGATGTTTACTACTTGCTGTCGTGGCTTGACTCCCGTGATGGCATTCTCCAACGATGTACCTTCCTCCCGGTGAATCCACTTTCGTGGCCTCCTCTTACCGAGAACTATGAGTATGACAGTGACTCTTCACACCAAATGAAAGACCTCATCAATGCCTTGAAGCTGCAGTTGGCCGCTTTTCAAGATGCTTGCGCGACCGTCTATGACAGAAATAAGAATGATACCCTAAGTGAACCCTTGATGAATGTTTTGAAGGAAGCGCGGGACGAAATTCGCAGTACTCTTAAAGTACACGAGAAAGTTAACAGCATGGCGAAGAACTCTGTGAAGCAACTCGAAAAAGTCGAATTGAGAGTGGCCGCCAATCTGAAAGAAGTTAACAATTCTTTTGAACGCCTGTACTGCGACCGAAACGTACAAGAAAAGAATGAAAAACTTAGGACTTCCCAGTGGAATGAACTTGATAGCAAGGTTTGTGCTCTTTCCACCAAGGTCTCTGACTTGCATACCTCTATTCAAAACTTTTGGAAGAAACTGCAAATGCACCCACCTTCCCTCGCTCCCCCCATCCTTCCTCTTCTCTCCTGCTCCAACCCCCCACCTCCCCTGCGTGAAGAGGAGAGAATTAGCGACTGCACTCCTGAATGGCTGACCGACCCATCCCACACCAGTGATGTCTCACCGTCTTCTGACTCTGGTCCGAATCGCGATTGCTCGGAGGAACCATCCCATCAAGATGCTGAAGAAGGTAGCCATCGTGATAACGACGTAGGACCCTCAAGAGGATGGATCAGACCTTGCGGGAGAAGCGCTAAGATTTTTCTTGGTGGATGTGACGCTAACATGACCTCTCGCGAAGTTTATGAATACGTTAGTGATTTGATCTATGGTGAAACTGGGGAAGATTCGAGGGTCGTGATCAGGAAGATGATTACAAAAAGATAGCCAAACCCTGGAAAACATCCTTTCAAATTGAGGTCCCTCTCCACTTCAGGGCTCTCATCCTCCTTGAGAAGCACTGGCTTCCTGGGCTGATTGTAAGGCCATTTGTGAATTACCCCCGTCATTATCATCATTCGCGGCAGTAAACACTCTACGCATCACGTCTTGGAATTGCTGTGGCGCCAAGAACGTGCTTCACCACATTAGGCTGCTTTGTGACTCTTGCGATGTATTACTTCTTCAAGAAACATGGCTCCACAGCTACGAGGATTATGTGCTCAGAGATGTTCATCCTGACTTCTTCTGTCGTACCATGAGTGCAATGAATGATGAGGATAGCGTGATCGGGAGACCCTTTGGGGGCCTTGCGATCTTATGGCGTAAGTTCAAGATGAAGAGCATGTCTGGCTTTTCTCATGCCCCCAGCACCAGAGTCATGTGGGCAGACTTTGAATGCAACAAATCCACGTGGAGGATGGTAAATGTTTATGCTCCGACGGACACTGGGACTGCCGAGTGCCGCGATATGCTCATTGACGTTTGGGGAGAGATTGGAGCCTCAATTGATTTGGATCAAGGTGAACGTTGTATCATTGCTGGCGACCTCAATACAGATTACAGTCGGAAAGGATTCTTTCTTGAGACCTTGAATCTGAACACTGACGACCTCGACCTTGAACGTCTGGATGACTGTGATGCCAATCCGGGACGCTTTACTTTTGTGAGTAATTTTAATGGATCCACCTCGTGGATTGACCATTTCCTTGGCAGCAAGGGCTGTAGGGACCTTGTGATTCACTCCAGAGTGCTTGAAGACATCCTGTCTTCTGATCATCTCCCTCTGCGCCTAATGTTGAAGACCCCTGATCATGTGAACTTTTCTGCCCATCCTACTGATTCCCAAAGAAGCAAGGCAGGAATCGACTGGAAATTTGCCCACCGCGATTTGATTAAATTGTACAGGAAAAGGATTGATGAAAATCTCTCTGCTGCCCCTCCACCTGAAGTGCTGGACTGCATCAATGTTGGATGCACTGACTCTCAACATCTTGCTGACATTGATGGCGCTTACACCTTTCTTAACGAAGTCATGAAGAGGGCTGACGGCGAGTGCGGTAAGCCACACAGGAAGAAGCTGAAACGGCGAAATATCGGAGGCTGGAATCACCACGTTAAAGAGAAATACAATGACTTCATTTCTGCCCACCGGAACTGGTGTTTGCACGACAAACCTATCGATAGCCCCCTCAATGAAACCAGAAAAGAAAAACGAAGAATCTTCAAGGGAGCGATTAGGTGGTGTAAGAAACACGAACGTGAAATCAGGCTTAATGAATTCGTTAAGGCTAATAGACGTCTTACCCCGGCGATCTTCTGGAACAAAGTTAACTCCCTCCGGTCCAACAAGCCCACTTCAGCGGACGTCGTGGATGGCATCTCTGGCGACCTAAACATCACCAAGCACTGGAAAGACCTTCTTACCTGTAATGGGAAGGATCAGCCTGACCACTTCTCTCCTGACTTTGAGCTGCTTTCACCACCGAAAACTGAAGATGAGGTCTTCATCCCTACGGACAGTGCCATCCAGAATGCCATTTCTTCTCTACGCAACGGGAAGTCTCCTGGACCTGATGGCATTTGCGCAGAGCATATTAAACTTGCGGGTCCGATGCTTCGGGCCGCAGTCTCTGCTGTTCTTCAGTGTGCCTTTAGACACTCACACGTCCCCAAAGGTACCAACGACGTTTTGGCTATCCCCATTCTCAAGGGAAACAGACTTTCTCCATGCGAAAGCTCGAATTACAGAGTGATTAGTATTACTTCCCCGTGGTCGAAGGTTATTGACGGCGCAATCCTTAACGAAATCCAACCCTTGATGGAAATCTCCCCATTCCAATTCGCTTATAAGAAGCTTCATTCGACAAAGATTGCTGCTAAGATTCTCGAAACTGTAGTTGAGAAAGGCACCAAACGTGGCGGAAAGGTCTTTGCCTGCTCCGTCGACATCAAAAAAGCTTTTGACAGCATTCCAAGAGAAAAAATTTGGGAGTGCCTCGCTAAGAAGAAGATCAAGAAGAATGTTATCCTCCTCATTAAGGACCAGTATGACAATGAGTCTATCAGAGTTAAGCGCGGTAATTACTTGTCCTCTACTTTCTCCATTGAAAAGGGAGTCAGGCAAGGAAGCCCTCTCTCTGCCCTTCTTTTTACTGCTGTTCTCGACATGGCCCTCGCAGATGCACAGAGGGGAATTGACGCCTGGCACATTGGGACACTGAAGATGTGCTTTCTCGCTTACGCCGACGATGTCTTTTGCCTTGGTCTCAGCCGGGAGGGACTCCAAGAAACGCTTGACTCACTCGTCAAGAGTCTTCGACACGTTGGTCTTTGCTGCAACGTTCGCAAAACCAAGTGCATTTGTTTTTTCACCGGGAATGAGATGAGGTATGAGATCAAGAAAATTACCCTCTATCAAAAAGAAATTGAGTGGGTTGATCACCTTTCATACCTTGGTTTCACCTTCTGCTCCGATCTGAGTTGGGGAGGTGAACTTTCTCGCATTCGTCAAAACCTGTGCAGGCAGAGCAATGCTGTGTATATGATGTTCCGGAACATCGTTTCGACTGAAGACCTCTGGGTCGTAATGCGAAGCTGCGCCCTTCACCTCTATGGGATTGAGTTCTGCAATGACAAGATCAAGGGCCAGTGGAATGAGATCGCAAGAGCCTACCACCTGGCGATTAAGAGATCATTGGGTTGGTCTCGCTTCTCTAGCAACCATGAGGCTTGCTTCCAGCTTAACCAACTCACCTTCCCTCTGCAGGCGACTTGGAGTAAAGCTCAACTGTGGCAGCAACTGAGAAAGTGCAAAAACCGCCTGGCTTCTTGCCTGTTCGGAAATTCCAAGGGCTGGAACACTCAACTTGGCAAGGAAATCAACAATGCCTTGTTGGAATACGGGAGGTGGTGCTGTTCAAGAGAGGGTCTCGATTTTCGGGAAGAACTTCTTAGAAGACTTCAAGCTAATTATGTCCTCCGCTGAACGTGCTTGCTCACATACGCTGTTGAACTTAACCTCTTCTGCACCTTTATCTGTACGCTTTCTCACTGCTGAACACTTTCTGGTGTGATTCTGTTCGTAAAAGAATTTCGTGAATTGTTTTGTGCTTCTTTTTCACAACAGCGAGCTGCGGGTCCGCTTGTGCTGCATTTTCACAATGTGAACTCTAAAAGGTTCGCAGCCGAATTCCTTCTGGAGAGATGCCATCGAAACTCGGCAATTTGTTCACCATCATGTCCGAAGTTGATTCTTTAGTATTTTTGTATTATCTTATTATACCTTTAATTGTGCTTGAAGT
>JAHWFP010246263.1:0-22990 GCA_023313725.1 Lithobius niger | reverse complement strand
ACGTCATTCAAAATTATAAAATTTAATTATGGAGGACAATTTGTCCAAGTACTACGAAAGTCTATCCTTAGAAACTTCAAAGAACTCATCTCAACCACGTTTGAACCCAATACGTATTTCTTTAAGCGTATTATTCCTTTATGGAATAGTCTACTTGAGAGTTGTTGCCACCATATCAACTAATTCCGTCAAAATAAACTTGACCGTTATTGATGAGCAAACTGACCTAGAATTTCATTTTATTGATTAGTGTGCGGGATTGGTGACCCGGGGGGGGGGGGGTCTTCACCTCTTTCCCATTCCTCTCCAAATTTCACCCTTCCTTTCTCAATTCACCCCTTCCTCTGTCTCACGTCCCCCCCCTCTTCCGTTAGTTCTTCATTCCTCGCCCTAATCCAACGGAGCTTTAACACAATGCATATTGCATCTACAGAAACTTCATACTTACGTTTCGACTTATTTACTTTTTGTTTTGCTTGTTACTGTTATTTATTTGCTTATTTATTGTTTGCCTGTTCAAACTTGAACATCTCTGTTTTAGTGTTTAAAGTACAGTTTTGACTTCAGGAGCAGTTGACCTTTCATGTTGAACTCTAAAGCGGAAATTAACTGGCTCTCGCACTTGGGCAGTGTGCAGCTTACTAGGCTATACCAGAACTTCCTAGTTAAAGGTGTTACTATAGTTCAAGACTCTATATGACAGAAGTCGTATCTACTAGCAAAGCCTGAGTATTTAAGAAGGCGTCCATCGAAGTTCTTCCCTTCTTCTGGCTGGGTGACAGCCTGGGGCATCATCCCACTTTTAGACAAAATGTACTTCGAATTTTTATTGTGTACTAGTTTCACTGATTAAATAAGCATTGTGTGAAAGTTAAATCCTTTTCTTTTTCGATTCACGTGTTTCACCTTTAACAATTGGTGGATGAGCATTAAGGCATTTTGACGAAAAGTTGCACAAAAAAGGGTCGTAAAATTTCTTCAAATTATGATTTTTTTTTAAATTTCCTCCTGTATGCAGTCCATCCACAAGGACTCCCCCACCCCATCCACAAGGAAAGAAAAACTTAAGCACCAACGGGTGACTTTTTGTGGCTAAAGTGACGAATTTTAAAGATGGCTTCAAAGACTGTTTTTTGGAGGCACGCAAGTGGACAAGATTGAAAAGCAAGTATGATTTACTTGAGTTAGAAAAAGGGGCGTGTTAATGCAGCTTACTTTAAACTGTAGGATTAATTCAGTAATCTCACAATAATAAATTTAAAGCATTATTAGAAGTGGCTAAGCATAGAGAAGGCCTACACTTTTATGTAGGAGTCAGCATTAAAAATGGGCGGTATTCAGCTATTACATGGCAAGAGTTTTCTGCTATGGTCATGCAGGGTTAAAGATTTATTGAAACAAAAGAGAATCTGGAATTTGCTAATGACTGGTATAACAAACCTTGCCTACACAAAAGAGTTGGATAAATGGGAGATCTAATCGCAAAGCGTCTGACCTAATATTATACGTAGTGAATAGTGCAAAAGTTCTAGTACCAAAATAACTTTAATGAAGCATAAAAATATGGCAGCATTTTACAAACCCACTAGTATGTTAAGATATCTAGCACCAAGAAGACAAGTTCACGAATTTCGCAAGTTTTATGAAATGTCTGTTGCTGGATATCTGGGAAAAATGGGTGCTTTATTTGAATTCATAGCTGAAAATGGTAAAGTTACAGATGTGAATAATAGGCGTGTTACAGCATTTTGGGATTATCGATTGCATATGATAACCTCATAACAATTTACTTATACTGCCTTTATAAAGCAAGACAGTATGAAGAGTATGAAGAGAAAGAACGTTTACTTATATTGCACGAATCTGAGCAAATTGCATTTACACACAACAAACCTGTTTCTGAGACAACTTGCTTTATAGCTCAATGATAGCAATCGAGGCTTCCAGAAGTCCAAACTGGGATTTCGTCTTTCCGTTGTGGCAGGTTGGGTTGTTAATCAACTTTCTGTGGAATGACTGTCCCTTCTCCGAATCAATCATATTTTTTGGTGTTAAATTCTTTTGTAATGTAAATTTTGATGCCTCCGAAGTAAACCATCATTTACCACAGCTCTGAGTTTGAACCATGATTTATAAAACTTAGTTACTATGTTATTTAATTCGTTCTCCTTTATTTAGAGTCAATAGAGAATAAACACTAAAAATTAATTTTAAAATGCAAAAACAGACCACAATCATTTAATAAAAATAGTGTTTTATTGGCAGACAGAACTACCAAAACATGAGTCAAAAACAAGAGCTAGAGCAAATCAAACTGTCATGTGCTGTGGAAAGAACAAGAGGAAGTGAGGAAGCTAGGCTCGTGCCAGCTTATATAATGAAGTCCAACGCGCCCTGGTGGTGGCGAAGATTTCCAATGGAATATGGTTGTGGATAGGTGGATTATAAGTGGGCCCAAACTTATAGTTTCGTCACGTCCACAGCTAATGGGAACTCGATTTACTTTAGCTCTTGTTTCTGGATTATGTTATGGTAGCCCTGTCTATAAATAAAACATTTTTTTTATGATTTTGTTCTATTATTTTTAATTTATTTTTATTTTTTATTCTCTTGATAATGAGCTTGATTTAGCTCGAAATATCGAGATTTTCCTTTATTTAGCAATACACAATTACTTCTGTACAATCATATAATTTACCGTGGCTACTACGTAGGTCATGTTCACGGAGATTTCTTTTAATAATGTTCACCACTGAAAAATAGGATTGAAAAATAGGTATAGTGGAAATGCTGGACTATTGAGACTTGTTTTGTTCAGTTATGATTTTTTCGACATGGCAATTTCCAGGGTCAGAGTTCGCTTCGGCTGCTGTGTCTTAAACAAACACAAGAACAAAAGGTGTGTCTTGGAACAGACATTCGTCGGTCTTCCACTGTTATTGTCACACCCACAGTGATTTGATCTTCACACACAATTCTTGGACCTTGATCAATCTTTGTTGACACTTTCCAGTGTTGTGATAATGTCTTGCATACCTGAAAAACGGATAACAACTAGAACACAACAATGTTGTTTTCCTTAATGACTTTGAAAGTTACGACATTTCATGGTAATTAAGGAATGGGGTTACATTTTCTGCCTACACTATCAATAAAATTTCTTCAACAGAATTTCTTCTAACTTTGTAATTCTGTATTGCACTAAACAGAATCTCTCAGCAGGGATGCATTTTACCATTTCTGAAAACGTCATTCTATACAGACGAAAATTGAAATTTTTTGAGTAATTAAACGAGATGATATCAGTATTAGGCTACCCTAAAGCATCAATACTAAAAACGTCCAGGTGGATGACTGGTAAATTTCTTCGCTATATTATTTACACACATGAATTTTCGAATCAAAACACGATTCTTTGTCAAATTGACCTTGAAGGGTAAAACAAATTTCAGCATGGCCAAATACAACTAGTGAAAAAGAAAACAGTTCGCCAGGACTCACAACACATCCATACTGTCAGCGGTAAACAGTAAGTACTGGCGAACTTTTTACTCTTTTACTTGTTGCATTTGGTCATACTTAAGTTTGTTTTAGCCTCTTATGTTAATTTAACAAAGAATCAGATGGTTTGATTCGAAAATTCATGTGTGTAAATAATATATTGACCAAATTTTTATATTGATGTCCTTATCCTCGTACTGAATCTCTACTGAGACTTTACTCTAATGGAGATGACACGCAGATTTTGAATGTGAAGGCCGCCCTCATTGCGGCTAGTCTACATCTCTTACTCCGAATTAATAAATGAATTCAGAAAACGGATACATCTACTGTATGATCGTTAAGGAGACAAAAAAATTGAAAGAGAATTAAACAGTCTTTACGAAAAAAAAATCGGTGCTGTACGGAAAATTCCATAGAAAATGGCGAGATGCAACGATGCGTTTTTATGGTATTATTCTTAATTTGCATAAAAATGCTGTGGTCAGATGATTTCAGCAATCGTCTGAATTTATTAATATACAAAGCATTATTGTTCTGATTCTTCTTTCTTTTTACTATATTCTTGTGTTGCTTGGAGAACTTGTAAGAAATCAACTTCCATCTGACGTAAGTGTGTTTTTTTTTACAAGTATGACTGAACTCAGACTACAGCTATGTCATCACACAACGTCATTGCAAGGTCGGCGAACCGTCATATCACAACAAAATTATGGGGTTGCATGAGTTTTTGAACTGCTGAAAGATATTACAAGTACGATGGCAGCCATCATTTCAACATTCTTTGTACATGCATCCCATTTTTTAAATCTTCAACGCACCAGCAAAACTACTGAAATTTATTCGAAATTAACTCTCGTGATTGTGTCTAATGCCGATAGAAGTCTATTAAACTACAGAGAAGTGAACGGAAAGTGATCATCTTCTAATTGCATGTCAGGCTTGAAAAGCAGTCACTGCAACTCGAATAACGTACAGGAAACAAGACAAGTGCTCAACAATATACGATGATGCAGAATGCCGTAGTTCGGAAACTATAGTTGTCTTTCAAGTTTTTAGTCTACTATACCGATCATACAGTAGATGTATCTGTTTTCTGAATTCATTTATTAATGCGGAGCTAGAGATGTAACCTGAGGGCTGCCTTCACATTCAAAATCTGCGTGCCATCTCCATTAGAGTAAAGTCTCAGTGGAGATTCAGTACGAGGCTAAGGACAAATTTTGTCAATATATTATTTACATACATGAATTTTCGTATCAAAACATCTGATTCTTTCTCATATTATCCTGAGAGGCTAAAATAAACTTAAGTATGACCAAATGCAAAAAGTCCGCCAGTACTTGCTGTTTACTATAGTTTCCAAACTGCGGTATTCGACATTATAGTAAATGGTGCACCATCATAGCAAATTGGACATCATAGTAAATGGGACACCAACATTCATATTCGAAGTGCTCTCTGTAAGTGCACCACGCCTTACAAAGCATTCTAAATAAGAACCTGTTTGTAGTTAATTCACCTCTTTTAACTGCATTTGAATTTTGATTTGCAACTTTTCTCTCCACAACTACGCTAGTATCTACTGACAACGGCAATTAAAACTTTTAACAGAACAGTTTCAAATCGTAGGCCCAATTGAAAGTTAACATTGCATGGCTGGATTACAACCCAACTTTAGTCCGTTGGTATCGGATTTTCTATTGTGGAAATGTGCATTACCTGAATTATAGCATCTCGTTCCTGAGTCCTGTTCCTTCTAGAGAAACAACCAATCAATGACCAGTTTTCTAACTCCACACCGCGCATGTGTGGGCCTTCCTATGGGCGAAAGATCGTCAGACCATATTACTTTTTGTTCTCTAGCGCGCTGATGAGCATGTCGCTTCCCCGTCTGCTTTCCCTTTCATGTTTCATCTGGACATCACCATGGCCAGAGTTCGTGGATCCTCGAAGCTGTCTTAATGGAAGAGTTCTTCTCTTTCGCCGACTGGCTCTCTCTCATCACTGGCTTGGCTCCTCCTTCGTCTATGTTAGCGCTTGCACGCTGTTAGCGACAAAAAGTGCCAAAACATTTCAGTTCCGGCAACCAACTGCATATTACACATGGAAGCTGTACACACATTGTAGTTTCCAAATCCATCGAGAGACACTCCCGGAAGTGACGACGTCATCATAACGTCCGAGATGACGTCATCAAAACGGCGACCATGCGACGTACTTAATGTCTATTATCTCCGGAACTAATCGATCAATCCTAACGTACGACCTATTGTTGGGAAAGAGAATTTAATTTGCTAAAAGAATAGCCTAAACAATATATGCCATAAATCTGTTAGTTTCGGCGTAATTTGAAGGAAAACACATTATGATGTCCTAATAATGGCCACCATACGATATACTAAATCTCGTGTATTTCTGGACCTAACAGTTTAATCGTGTAGTATAACCTATTGTTAGAAAGATAATTTAATTTTTTTAAAGAATTGTCAGAGCATTGTTTGCTGTATATACAGGGTGGTCCAAAAGTCCGTTGCACCCCACCAAAAGCCCTACAGAATTGGAATTAGGCACTTGACTCATAGGACTTTGTTTTGTCCCTACGATGGGGGCCACCCACTGAGCTTGCGTTGGGGCGCCCTGACCCCCCCCCTCAACCCCCAGATATAAAATTTAACTTTGTTCCTGTGAGAAATAGACGTTTGGTTCAAATTGAGGAAATATGCGCGTGGAACAGACAACGTGATAGCCGCAAACAGCATGCTAATTGGATAAACGGGACGCGTTTTATTACATCTTCAATGTAGCCCCCACGCCCACATGAGTGCTTCCCGTACAATTTCCTGCACCGTGCAGGGTAGCCTCAGGTGGGCGTGGGGGCTACATTGAATATGTTATAAGACGCATCCCGTTTATCGAATTAGCATGCCGTTTTCTGCTATCACGTTGTCTGGGCCATGCGCATATTTCCCCAATTGGAACCAAACATCTATTTCTCACAGGAAAAAAGTTAAATTTTATATCTGGGGGTCGAGGGGGACAGGGTGCCCCAACGCAAGCTCAATGGTTGGCCCCCATCTTAGGGACAAAACAAAGTCCTATGAGTCAGGTGCCTAATTCCAATTCTGTAGGGCTTTTGGTGGGGTGCAACGGACTTTTGGACCACCCTGTATATTAGTTTTTGGTTAATATAAAGAAAAACATGTTACAGCGTAATAAAAATTACCGCCATGCAATATACTAATCTGTAGTATCTCCAGAACGAATAAATCAATATTATCCTGCGACCTATTGTTCGAAATATAATATAATTTATATTGCCAAAAGAACTGCAAGGACAATGTATGCCGTAAGTCTCTTTTGTTTAATTTGAAGGAAATATAATATACACATAATTATTGCCACTTTATATGTGAAAATAAAATTTGTTTTATTCTGCGTTTTGTTACCTATAATGTAATCACTTGTCCTGCAATTGATAATATAGATCATAACGCAGCCTTAAGTACATCGACGAACTCATTCCATGGAACAGGTATTTCTCATCTTTCACCCATGTGACAACCTTTCTCAACCTAGGACAATCGATGAATAAAACAGAATAGGCTTGCCCGAGTTCTTCTCAAGTCTTCCTCGCTTACGACTAAATGTTCATGTGACGCACCGCTACCAATGGTAAATTACACCAGTTAAGAAAAAATCAGTCATGCACCCGTGGAAATGATGGACTGGTCAGAATTCACCAGAAACAAGGCTTACCATGAAGGTAAAGTGTTACACTGGGTAGGCCCGTCAAAACATCCACGAAGGTTTCAAAGGTAAATGCACATCAATTCTGCTCCCACTACTAAGATATGATGTGAATTCCTCATCCATGGTTCGCCGTGCCATGAACAGTATAATAAGCATTCTTAAGAAGATTAACCATCACTGACACCAGTTTAAAGCCGATGAACCATCAAAAAGCTGAACATAGAAATGGCTGTAATTTTAATGATTGGTTGTAAGTTAGCAAGTAGTGGCTAGAATGAAAACTTTGATGAAGCCTGTGTTGCAACACCAGGAAGGGCTGACAACATTCTGAAATCATCGCATGTAAAACAAAATAGGTACGCACACAAGGTTAACATTGCAGGCTTTCATATTGTGTAGAATGAGGTTATCAGAATCACGGTGATGACATGACAGTTCAGACGGTCGTTTAAGGGAAGGCAACAAGAATCGGCTGAATTGATATTCTGGGATGGATGACAACTGCTGGGGTAACGTAGCCTCTATAGACTTGCAAGTGTACTAAGAGAGGTACGAGACGTCATATTAAACAATGACTTCCCTGTACACTTCCATGTGCCTGTGAAAGCCACTGCTCAAGTGACGCACTGTGAACAATATAACAATAGCTTTAATAATTTACCGTTTCCAAAACCACATATAAAACACATATAAACCACATATAACCACATATAAAACAGCAATAATTACATGCACATTATGTTTTCTTTCATATGAACTAAATTATTTACAGGCTAAATTATTTACAGGCTACATTGTTCAGGCATTTCTTTTAGCAAATTAAATTACATTTCCAACGATAGTTCGCACGAAAAGATTGATCGATTAATTTCGGAGATAATCGAATATAGTATATCGCACAAACCGATTTATGGCATATATTGTTCAGGCATTTCGTTTAGCAAATTAAATTATCTTTCCAACAATAGGTCCAGTAATTGATAGTGTCCCTTCTCAATAGACACTCTCCTCTGGTGATCCGACATTCACATTCTGTCCCAAACTGCTCCACGAACCTCTGTCAGATCTTATTCTTCTCACCGATACATCACTCGTAGGTTGAAGCACCCACATCGGCGATCTGAATGCTTCAGGAATATGGGAAACAAACGAATTGGTCCACATCAACGCCCTTATGTTAATGGCGGTTCTCAGGCTCTCCATCATTCCAGAACTCCATTGCCGGCAAGACTCTGCAGATCCAGATCAACAATACCACTGCAGTTGCTTACCTAAGAAAAGGAAAGGGGACGTGGTCCAGGAATCTTCATCAAATAATATCCTAAATCTTCGGTCTCTACATTTGCTTGAAGACACTCCTTTCGCTGCACATTCCCGGGAATCGGAATGTCATCGCAGACTCGCTCTCCTGATGCAACAAACTGCCTTTGATGGAATGGATCCTCGCCATTTCAGTTTGCAGTTCTCTCTTCAGCATTTGGGGAACCCCATTATTTAACCTGTTCGCCATGAAGTACAGGGCTAGACTTCCCTTCTCCATCAACCCAATTTCCGACGATCACGCCTGGGCAGTGGTTGCACTGTCAACTCCTTGGGAGTTTCTTTCGGCTACCTGTTCCCTCTGTTCAAGCTCATATCCCAATCGTTACGCACAATACCGTCAACTCCAGCCCTCTTTATCCTGATTGCCCCAAACTGGCCTGTGACACCCTGGTTTCCTCTGCTTCTTGATTTCCTTATCAATCACTTTTGGCAATTGCCAGACAGGCAGAATCTGCTGTCTCAGCATCGAAAGTCCCGGTTCCACTCATCCACCAGCACTCTCAGACTTCATACTATCATTGAACTCCTTCAAGCTGTCTTCATCGCCAGTAAAGCAATCCGGAACGCCACCAACAGGCTTTATGACGGCACTGAGATCGATGGTTCAACTGGTGGCACCGATGGCTAGTTAGTCCGGTCGATTTTCCTTTCCCTGAATTGCTGACCTTTTTCTCTGACCTCTTCGATCTCAGCCTGAGGGGTTCCACCATCATCGTGCACCGATCCACCCTCAATCTTGTCTTCAAGACCACGGGACAAATGGCCTTACTGGATGATTTTGCGTCTCTTCTTTGATGAAGTTGTTAGATGTCATGTGATTTGCAAGTCGTTGCTTCTTTTTGCAATGGGACCTTTCTTTGGTATTGGATCTCTCGTGGCTGAGCCTTACGAACCATTATGTCACTGCAATATTCACCTTTTAGCACGGAAGACCATTTCTCTGTTGGCCCTAGCTTCCAGTCTCCGCTGCAGCGAAATCCAAGCATTATCTATGGATCCTACCTACATTACCTTCCTTCTGGATTACTATCGTGTCACTGCTACCTAGAGCTTCCTTCTCAGCTGCAACTCAGCTCTCCTCTGGCAGGCGATGAACCTGAGCACCTGCTTTGTCCTATCTGAGCTCTTCGCTTCTACCTCGACAGAACATCTAGCAAAATAATTCGCAAGGGTATAAACCAACTCTTCTTGCCGTTCAAAGGTAACTTCAGTGAAACATCCTCCTCAAGGTTGCATCGTGGAATACGACCGTAATCACAAATGCATCTGATGCTGCAAGTATCAATTGCCAAGACAACATCCGAGTCAAGAGTTAGAGCCATGTCAACATTCTGGGCTTTCCACAATGGCTCCAGAGATTCTACAAGCTGCGTCATGGAGAACCAACACCATTTCACCTTGCACTACTTCATGCACATTACATTCAGGTTGCAGGCCTGCACAAAATGGGACCTGCCCCTGCCATCTGTGTCATCCAGCCCCTCAATGCTAGGAAGTAAATGCTGAACACCATTCTCGTTGTGGAACTACCTAATCTGGATTGGGATCCGAATTTCTGCAAAGACTCAACTTCACCTGAAAGAACATCATAGAAAAGCCTGTGGTTTTCTTTTTAGGAGCGCGGCTCCTAAACCCTAGGGAACCCGTCAGGTGGTGCCCACCGCCGTTTGTGGTGAGGTCTACGAAATGCTATAATTCAGGTAACGTATATTTTTGTTGCAGTAGAAAGGGTGAATTGCCGTGCCCAGCTAAATTCCTTTTCAACTGCTTAAGGCGAAAATATACATTACCTGTACTCATCTTACCTCCCCTCTTGAGTCACCACTTGGCGATGTATTGAGAGGTACAAAAGGTGATACGGTCTGACAACGTCTCGCCTTTATAGGCGGGGCCTGCGCATGCAGGAGCTGGACGTTGATTGAACGAACAGCACTCGGGAACGAGATGTTATAATTCAAGTAATGTGCATTTTGGCCTTACGCAATAGAAAATGAACTTATCCGATCACGGCATTTCTCCCTTTTTTTCTCTTATTCATTTATTTTGGGAAAGAGAACAAGGACACACCATTTGCCTTCCCTCACTAATGATTTCCGTAGTTACGCCAGAAGAGTGACTGGAGTGAAAACTCCCTGAATCGGCAATACTGAAGAAAATTAGACCCAAGTAGGGCACATAAAAAGCTTATTTAACATCATGGAGACAACAGTTGCGAGGATGCAAAGCAAGGTAATGCTGAAGAATACTATATTCACAGAATATTCACTGCTTTTCCTCTCTTACTTACCTCTCTGTTGAGAAAGCAGTAAAACAGTGAAAGGAAGAATCCCTGGAACGAGGTCATTGCGTGTGCCCCATACGACCAAATGGCAAATTCCACTAAACTTCTGTTGAGAGGGCGATCCACTATATTGAGAAAGTTAGTGATTCCCAAAAGAGGTAGGAGAACTACAGCAGCTCGGACGGCTTTTCTGGGGAAAAAAAATATTATCCACATAATTATTATACTGCACTGAAGCTTTATTTCCTAAAACTATAATACTTCCATACATGCCTACAAGACAGAATAGTTCAACTTTATTTTGCTCTTAGAATCACATATTTGTTGTATTTAAATTCAATAACAGTCATAGTATAATCAGTTTAAATAATTATCATACTTTTTATTATCACATCAAAATCATTTAGGTATGACCATATCTTACATATCTTACAAATTTTCTTTATTAAAATTTAAGAGAAATACATGATTTTCAAGTTTACGACTTTAAACTGTGTCGAATAACACAATGGATGTGCTGTGGAACTAGCTATATCTGCAGTATACTAATTACCCATTTCGAGCATGTTGTTGCCATTAAGTTTTGCCACTTTTAACATAGTGAAGCCAGGAGTTCATAAATAACAAGGAGTGCTGAACACTAACTAATCTGTATTTAACCAGTGTTTAACGAACTCACTTGAATCAGTCGATATTTTTAACTTGCAGCCAGAATACTAAAAATAAAGCGTATTGTAACTGGCCTTCAGCTCTGGCTTCTATATTTTTTTATTTGTAGGCCATGGTTTAACTAAGTTCTTGTTAAACACCCTTCATGAGGTGGATGCATTTTATAAGTACACAAATTTGCCAAATTGAGTGCTGTATACGTCCTAATTGGAAGGAATTCGAAATCTAGCCCTAATGGAACTCTTTTATTCACTGTTTGGTTAATTAATTCCTTACAGGCTTTTGTTTGTAACTTGAGGATAAAGTAAACATAGCGCAGACATCAGTCATGACTGACCTTCAAGAAACGGAGTACACTTGAGATATGGGATGGAAGAACATGAGGCAGTGTGTCGTACGCACCTTGGTAATTACAATACAATATAATGAAACAGGTCAAAATGATGTTAGCATTAAGCAATGCTAATTAGCCCCAACGAAGCCAAAGCCCAAAACAGTAAGATAGCAATCCAAGCAATTCTTGAATATAAAGCTGATAGTGTTGATGGTCGAAAAGAGAGTTCATGGAAGTACCGCAAGTTCAGAGAAAAAAAATGATTCGTGGACATTACCAGATGCCTTAGTCCCAAAAAAGTCACTGCACTGTACTGTGACTGAGGTTGGCGTTAATGACCTAGCTATCGACGCGCCATTAAGCCTCAATTTCCCCCCCCCCCAAAAAAAAAAATTTAGAGTTCATACCCTCTAGGCCTAGTGTTACTCATCGTATAGCAACAGTATGGAATACTAATGTCAAGGTATTGGGTACACACGAATCTTCAAACATTTACATTGCATTGTTATGGGACACTGACAGGATTTCAATGGGAGAATAAAGTTCTGTAACATGGACGTGCAATTTGGAAGCAATATTATAAACTTTACATAAGTTAGGAAAGTCTTATAAAGAATTGGAAAAAATAAGTGTTGATCCCATTTGAAGCATTAGAGACTATAGTGAACTTTTTGCGTATTTAAAAAACGACATACATATTCTGTTCCAGTTTGGAATTTGAGAGTAGAAGTTGTAATACCGAAAGTACATTAGACCACAGCTCTGAGCGTATAAAGATCATCGAGCGATACGAGTCAAATTCATTCTGCAAATTAACTCTATGTAAAGATCCAAAACATAAATATTGAACAGAAATGATGCCAAATATAATTGGGATCCGTCGCTTGTATTCCACATCAGTTAGACAGATTGGTGGGTCTCCAAGGAGACTTTAGTAAGTTTTTCGATGATTGCAATGATAGAAATCAAAAGCATTGCTGTAATTTTTAAAAAAGAATGCCATTAGGATGCTAGCGTCCAAGGGTCAATTAGTTGATTGTAGGTGGTAAATATGTTAGTTTTGTATAAGCGACCAGAAGGAAAGAGAGTTATGGTGTGGATTGAGTTTCCACAAAAACATCATGAAGAAAATGCTCGAGGTGTTTCAGGCAATGCAGAATATTGTGATAGGTCCGCGATTATGAGCTGCTGTTATGAACACGTGTGGGATTTGCGTGGTTTCAGCAACAAGACAAACGATGGAGTCGGATTTTTTTTTTAAATAAGAACCGTGGTAGAATTTTTGATTTTGTGGTTTTAGGTTTAGCCATGGTTGTTCCATCATGGTTGGTGCTCTGCACGCAAGCCCTAGACTACAACACTACAAGCTACTTTACTAGATGTGTGGTGGCTGGAGTAGAAAAATAGTACAGACATATGCAGGTATACTTCTTTTTGTTAATCAGAGGGTGAATTGCAGGGGTTAATCAGGGAAAGCTGTTATTTTCGAGTTGTTTCGTCTGAGGTGAAATTTGGTTATGGTAGTAAAAAAGAAATATTAAAAAAAATCCAACTGAGTGCTGAAATCCTAGCCGCTGAATTAGTTTGCTCATTCCACAAACGAAGTCATGTCATTAAGGAGAATGTAATCCCCTTTTCTTGAGTTTGCTCTACAGACGTTTGGATGATTGACACAGAAGTCAATATATTAAGGAAAATTGGAAATTAGACAATAGCGAAAATTATACACTAGGAATAACGTACTTCAGTAAGCCACGTTTATGCACTTACGTTTCCTCGGAGTGGCATGACCCGGATTCGAACCGGCTACCCAGTTCGCCCCCAGATCACTTGCATAGGGTTTTAATCGCTATGGCCACAACCTCCACTGGCATAAAGATAACTCACTGAACCCGTTATTAAGGTCACAACCGTGACCAGGACCCCATTCGGCCGAAATATGCTTGGCCATAGGCAATGGAGATGGAAGAAAAATCATACACTCATAATGCTCAATAAAGGCGAAATAAATATACATAAATTGCTGTAAATATTATTAAGGAAAATTGGAAATTAGCTAATAGCGAAAATTATACACTCATTATTCAGCATAAAGGTGGCGTACTGAACTACGTTATTTCTAGTGTATAATTTTCGCTATTGGCTAATTTACAATTTTCCTTAATATTATTTACAGCAATTTATGTCTATTTATTGAAGTCAATATATGTGCGGAGAAGCTTAGTATTTTATGGTCGCAACACGAGTTATGTGTATGATGGCAGTAGTCTGTAGATAGGGAATTATAATAAGGAGATCAAGGACAGGTCTGTGCCAATTGGCATAATAGATTTAAACCCGCAGGTAGCTCAGTAACATGTTGGAAACTATAATGAACAATACCAGAGAGCTTGGATGAATTCCTAACCAAACTGACAGCTGGAAAATTAAAATGCCAGACTAAAAAGATAGGGACTATGGTTAGTCGTGGGTAGTGATTCAGGGACACACGGAAATTATACTGTGGAGTTAGGTTGGAAGCTCATATCAAATCGATTTCTATTCTCCGGTAGAGATACCATGACATTTGAAGTGAGAGATCATTGGACGCGATGCAGTAGCCATTGAGCCTTGGGTTCAGTGTTTTCTGTCTGTAAGGCAGAGTGCAATGATGTGGAGATTTCACAGCGAAGTCTCCATACATGAATGTGCAGAATAATCAGTGAAATTGTGATCCAGTTTGAAGGCTCAAGTACTACTAAACGAAGTATCATGAAACGTTCGTAATGAGACGTGTGGAGAAGGTGCCACTGATTACAAAACAATCGTACGACCTTGTCTAATGCTATCTAGGTCATTCCATTGATAACTTCTTAAGTATGCATCACACATCATGGAAATACATTAGAAACTTTCCATGACCAATGCCAAAAAAAAAAAAATAGAATTGAAGGTCGGCTATTGCGACACCTGAATGCAGCTCCACCCAAACCACTCTGGTGCGCAGGGAAGCAGATCAGGAATCGGATGTCTTTTTTTCGTCTGACGTCGTTGCTGTAATTTCATTCCGATCTTCATTATAGTTTCTGCATTGGTAATCAATCATTGTTAAGTATCTAATTTATTCCATGTTGTATGATGCAAACTTGAAAAGACCCTGACAGAATTTAGCCCCACGTTCCCTCATCACATCACCTAATTTTCATTACTTTTCATTTAGTAGTGCTCGAAGTGGATGACAAATTAACTGATCTGGTATACATGTAAACGATATTGGCAAAAGAGGCATATGTATACACAATACCGACCTCATCCCACTCCTGTATAGTGTACGGCATAGAAGGGAACTAGAAATGCGCTTGTGCTCATGTTGTGCACATAAAAGATCCTAGGATACTCCGAGAAAAAGTGTCCTTCTCCATCCCAAGATAACCTTAACACTATAGCGGGGTAAACTGACGTTAATTCGAATATTTGACGTTTCTGAATCATAGTTTTAAAGTTCAAATTAAAAAAAAAAATGGTTTGAACTCTTCGTACTAGACTATACATACGCCTTTGGGTGCTGCTTAAAATGCACATTGCTATGCATGGACAGAAGTCGAAGAAAAGTGTACATTCACAGAAATTGAGAAGTGCTTACAAAAATGCAGGGGTTCGTATATAGTCTGGTCGCAGTTACTTGACGTATTCCAAATGAAAGACAAAATTTGTAATGAAAAAAAAAACTCTTGAGAATGATGAGCTTAAAGCCAGTACGCTTGTTGGCCTTCTTGTACGTCTTCATGCTAATTTTTATGGAAACACTTTGAAGCAGAGGTGCGATTTGGAAATATCTACGAAATCATTAACACTATAACACTCCAAAAACAAAGTCAAAATAGATGAATAAATGCCAGTGTTATGAGCTCTTTGAGTTTGTCGAGACCTAATTATAGTTTTAGCATATCTGAATGACTGATTAGCTACAAATAGCATGCGTGACTTCAAATGCGGAGTTAAACTATTTTTAAGGATTATCTTATGGTTTGGACAACTCTGTAAGTCTGATTTCACCCCCCAAACACACAAAATCAGCAATGAAAAATTATGGTTAATTTTCTTCTCATCCCTCTTCAACAAAACGCATATCATTCAGCACGTGTTACGTCAGCACGCCCCACAAATCATCATCAAGTTGAGAGAATTGTCACTAGGCTATTTGTTTATCACGCTTCTTCCGAATTAAAGTATAGATGAAGGAAGTAAGACGTTTTGTACGATTTAAGTCCTATATGTTTACCCAAAACCAACAATGGTATAAAAGACAACGGTAAGTTTTTAAAAGGGAACGGCCTGACAACATATTTAATTTTGCACATTACAGATCAGTTTTATAATGATTGCAGTTATACAGGGTTGTGAGTAACGTTGTGAATCAGCTCGGTAGCCTCAAAGTTGCAAAACGAAGAATCGTGAAACTTGTTTGATGAAGTGAGTAGGGGGTGTTGACTGAACAAGAAACCGGTGACCTTGACACATCTATCACGATCATTTCATCGCTAAATATGCATCGCACACCATAAGAATAAATTCGTGGGGGAAAAAGATCCATTACCAATACAAAAGCGAAAACAAAAATCTGCCCAGGCCCAGCACGTGTAAAACAGCTATGGCAGCCCCCGAATGGTATCCTTCCCAAACACTCAGGTTGGCAGGGAAGCATCGCACTCCATTCAGGGGTCGCAAACACCTTTTTAGCTTGTGACGTAGTTCCTACTGTAGCCCTCATCACTTCCACTGTCTGTCGACATAATGGAGAGGACTCTGCGTTCTTTGCTGCTTAAAAAAACGCTAAAAGCACACGTCACGGATTGAACGAGAAAAACGCCAAGCAGACGACAATAGCAAAGCAGACGACGTTATGAACGCCCAAAACACGGTATACCACATTCTTTGCAAGAATGATGCATGCACAGCCACCTAGTCGGTCACAGCCAACAAAAACTGAAGGAACCTCTGCCTCTCATAAATCCAATCTTAAACTAAAAGTAGAATCTAACTCCCTCGTGCAGCACTCCCTAAACACCGGATATTCACCAGATCGTTTTGCCACTGGATACCCCCCCCCCCCCCGCCCTGGACCAAGTCCAAGTTTTATTTAAAGAAAAACAGACCAGAGCTCGCATTAATTTGGAAACACTAGTTATACATACGCATCAACCACCAGTCCACAACTACTTAATTCCGGATAAGAAATTTCTTCAAGAATATTTTCCTATTATTAAAAAATCGAAGACTGGAAAATTGCAGAAAAAAATTTATAACGCAAAGTAAACCCTAAATCTAAAGTGGACCGTCCCATGACGTTCAGGCATTCTAATTAGCATTCAGTCGCACTTGCAACTTGGCTTCGCCAGGAGCAGGTGAGGCTCGATTTTCGCCACTCTTTCTGCCTCTTTTGAGAGGGGAAATTGCGGGTTTTACTTCGTTTTTATCTTAAATGTATCCAACTTAACAGTAGGTGACTTGTGGCTTTGCCATGTAATTTCTATTACAGGAACCTGATGACGAAAAATACATTTTTTCGAAACGTCGTCTGATGTTTTATGTAGCACTCTTGGCTTTTTTCTCGTTCAATTATTTGCTGTTTGGCTGGGTTTCCCCGCTTCCCTCTTCCTGTCTGTTCTCCTACTACTTCCTCAACGGCGTTTCCGCTTTATGCAAAGCTCCAATCTATATATTTCTATATACATATTTCGTTTAATGAGCAGACTTAATGATGTCGAGGTTGAGGTTGTTTATTAGGGGCCCTGGCCTTCCGCCCATGTTGAGGCTGAATAAGCTTTTATTGGGGCCTTAGCTGTACGCTAAGCGCCCACTCTAACTCCCAAAACATAAACTCACTTCCAATAGACTGCCATGCACAACTATACACTGTATCCACAATTGTTAAAAAACGAGTCAACTTCCACTCTCACTTCAGCACACTAGTTCGTGATTCTGCTGTGGTTCTGGTGCATGTACATATCCTGTCCTCAAACTCATCACACGTACACTGTTGGAGACTTACAGGCCACCCAGACGTCATAGGCGAAGGCCCGCCACCTTCACAAATGCTGCAATACCTCGTAAGCACTTTTCATCTCCACTTCTGCTCCTCGCCTGAAGTAGCTCCGCAAGCGACATGCCTGACTCTGTCCAGCTCGCTATCGGAGCTCGGGCTCTAGCAAGGACTGAACAGTGGAGCAAAAATAAGTCACTGTGCGATAGTCGTCACACTCACAGGCAGCAGACATACTCCAACCCAGCCACTGACTGTGGGCCGGGAGAAGTGAGTGCCCTGTCCTGAGGTGGGACAAGGAACGCACCACTCAGTACGGTAGATTATTAAGCAAGGGGTCATACGAGCAAGTCGGATGTAGACTAAAGAAAACACGGCCTGTTGTTGCACTAGCCCACTCATTATTTCATTCACATAACGTCCTGTCTCTAACGTCACATGATACGAACTGACAGAACGAACCAAAGACACACTGCATGAGGCCGATAAGACAGCCGATTTGGCAATGAAAGCAGTATGTTCGTTCCCACTGTCACCACAATGACTTTTCACCCAGTCCAAGCTTGGGACACTGAAGTGCATGGCACCCCACAGCTTCCAACACGCCGAGTAGATCATGGAGTCATTCATCTGCAGTGATTCAATGCTGCTATGGATAGAGAACAAACAAGGCTTCGAGTGTGTTACAATAACAAACTCAGGCAACCGTAAATCCATTGCTATGTCCAGCGCAACAGATATGGCCGCAAGCTCGCACATGTAACTGGAAGCAATGACACTGAGCGCACGCCGCCCTTCTACTTTCAAACTGGGAATGAAAACACCTATTCCACCTGTCCCACTATATACCTGGTATGATGCATCACAAAATATACGACACGATGTTGCACTACCGGGCAGAAATGTCGCCCCGAGGCAAAGGGGCACCAAGCCACGGACAAGGTGGGCAAATGGATAGAACGTTCATGATGTGTGTGAGACTCGGGTCTGCTAAGAACATCATCCCACGCCCCGCAACTCCCAGGTGCCAACACTCTCTCTCACTGAGGGTGTAATAGTCTCGTAGAACGTGGGCGACTAGGTCCAATCCGCCACGACTAACGTTGCGCAGGGAGAGCAAGATTAATAACTCGTCTGCAAGAAGGTGAACAGGTGCTCACCCGCTTTCACCCACAGTGCCAGTAGTGGGGTGAAACCAAACAACCAGTGACAACCCTTAGGCAATCATTGAGAGAAACCTGAATGCCGTGGAGATGGTGACGTGTCATCGTAAGAAACGGAAGGTGATAGTCCACCACTGCTCTAACATGTGCTCGGTACACAGACAGCAATGCCCACCTTTTCACGTTGTGGTAGTGCGTTAGAGCTCTGAGAATCACTACACGACTGGAGATTTTCTCTCTCAGGAATGACTCATGTCTTGACCACTCAAAGACCACCATCTAGCCAGGCACCTAAGTACTTCGTTCCCTGAACCGCATTCACAGTCACTCCGGCAACAATACACTAACCGGAGTGGAGCGCATAGCGGGGGAACAAGAGAAGACCATCAACTCAGTCTTCGCTGGCGACAGAGAAAGGCCACGGACCGAGAGACTCTGTACAACCAGATCCATTGCTTCTTGAGCATAGTTGGCGAAAGTCAACAGATCTGATCCAACAAGCCAAAGAGTAACATCATCTGCATAGCAAACAATGTTGGCACCTTGCATCATCTTACCAAAACCTTGTTGATTGCAATGGCAAATAAGACCAGGCTCAGCCAGCTGCCCTGAAGTAAGTCACGGGCTGTCGACGCCTGCACAGACCAGCATCCATTGACATGGGTAACGAACATCCTCTCTCCTAGGAGGGCAATGATTGCTTGCGCCAGGAGGCAGGCGACACCCATTTTCCTGAGCGCGGCCTCCACCTATGCCATGCTAACCGTGTTATAGGCTGCGCAGATATCAAGAAAGACCGCAACCACAGTTAGGCCGTGAGCCCAGGCTTCACGAATGCTAGTCAGAAAGATCAGGATGCATTTTGAGTACTGCGCCCTTGCCGGTATCCAAATTGGCTGCCCATGTTGAGGGATCATGATTAAAGAAACGAAGCTTCAACGAAGTTTCAGTAAGACGGCGAGCAGGCTCATTCTTGCCAAGGTAGCAAAGAAAAAGAGCGAGTGGCAAACGGATATGCGCTCTGACATTAGAAACGAACACTTGCTTCTGACTATTAGAGGCGAGTTGAATCAGCGGGAATCAGATAGACCGGTGTATGTTACACTGGGAAACAATATATAATATGAATATATATATATTTTTTTTGGCTTAATGAGCAGACTTAATGATGAGGGACCATGATTAAAGAAACGAAGCTTCAATAATCCTTGCTATTACCCTGGATCAATCAACAAGTGGGTGAGTGGGTTCATTCTTGTCATGGTAGCAGAAAAAAAAGGGCGAGCGGTCGACAGTGAGAACGGATATGTGCTCTAACCATTAGAAACAAGGACTATTGTTCAATAATGCTGACTATTAGAGCCAAGTTGGATCAGCGGGAATCAGGTAGACCGGCGTAATACGCCGGGGAACAACTATTAATTATATTGATTGATTGATTGATTGATTGATTGATTTCTTACGAACGTTAACCTTAAAAGATTATCACTTACTGAAATCAAAACAAACATACAATTTGAAAGTTCGGTAACAATCTACCATATAAATAATTCAGGTAGTGTAAATCGACACGCCTTTAACAACGATTTCCTGTACGACACACCTTTTCACAATTACAGACACGGCCTCGGATTAACAACTGACACGGCCACGGCTCTCTCGCTGTTGTAAAACACGTCTTTAATAATTATACAAGGCCTAAGCTTAACAATTGCCATGGCTCTCTCTTTATTGTTTCGCTCTTGTGTCGTTGCTCTTGACTCGTGGCCAAGACTTTTTCCCATTTTGTCGCTCTGATGGTACCTCAACCCCACGTCCAATTCCAGATTTTGTTTTTGATAAACCTTGTCTAGGTACCCGTGCTACCACATGCAGAGTGTGGTTTAAATAGTCCTTCTGGTTGTTGCGTGATGCGCCGTCTAAGTTGCATTGGAGTGTGATCAGACCAGTAATTATTCTATTCCGAATATCGTTCTAGGTTTAGCACTGCAGGTAACGAAGCTTTGTTGTCGATAAGTGTATTGTTTATGCCTATGGCGTGATGCATATGTAAGAAGTTATCAATGGAATGATCTTGATAGCATGTGTCAAGGTCATTAGTTTCTTTTCAGTCAATATCCCCTCCTCCCCTCACATGTTTACACACATTTTATGATTCGTCGTTTAGTATATATACAACTCGAGCCATCAAGCTGGATCATAACTTGACTAAACACTGTGTCTAAAGTTGATGATAACTATGAAGAACGGTATCGCGTCTTGTGCAGTTAAAACCTTGTGCGATATGTACCAAAAACAACATGTAATTTAGGAAAATCTGCCAAAAAGGTTTCCTCCGTAACCGTAATTAAACCAGAAAACTTGGCGCATTGGCCTCCTCTTTATTTCTTTGATCCGTTACCTTCATTCTGTCTTACTAGCCTGTAACAAACAACGAAACTTAATATTGTGTTGCTTTAATCTTTTCGATGGTCTATTGACTAATAAAATAAACAACCGTTACTTGTGCAAATTAACCAAAACTCGCATCCAATACACATAATAAACAATGCTAACGACCACACATTTCATCGAATTTCGCTAATTTCTTTTTTTTTAAATGCACAAAGTTGTTTGGTTAATTGAGTTGGGTGGTATTTTCTTGTTGGTTGCCATGCCTACATCGTAAGCAAGTGAGGCGAACTTTTATACAACTCAGAAGCACATTTTCCATAGAACTTCATTTTTTTAGTTTTTATAAGGCAATTAAGCGATAACAGAAAACGACAAAAAACAAGCAAGCTTCAGTGAACATCAAATGAATTAACTTTTCTTCATTTCTTTAAATGTCGAAAACCTCAAAAAGGGAGATAACAAATATTTACAGTCTTTCCTGTAGGCAATAGACTCCTCTTAATAGAAAATCAATATGTGATTGAACCACCAAAATAGAAAACATTTTGCGCCAACAATAACAAAAGTTAGTACGTAACCGAGAACAGATCCAATGTAATAATTTTTGTTCAGTTTTAGCTGGTTGAAACATACAATTAATTCAAATATTGAACATATTAAAACTGCCAGATTATGCGAATAAAGAAATTATGGAAACCTAACTAAATTAATGCAAAAAACGTCAAAAGACTACGATGCAAGGCTGCCTGAAAAATAATCCGTAAAATCAATGGAGCACGAGAAATCCATGTAACACATTTCCACAAAGCGTTGTTCGTCTCACAGCCTTAATTTGCCGCTATTAAAGGCAATCATAATCAAAATTACATCACAAATACATTTCATTTCCATACTATATTCGAAATCATTACATGAAGTAAAGTAGCTAATCAGTGTACGATGCTGGCAGCGCGTGAGGAATTCATTACAACTCGTGCCTGCCGGGGCGTTACTGTCGATTTGTTCACTTTCATGTGATAGCATGGGCGAACAATGAATTTCGCACGTTTTTTAGTCGTCTGTGCAGCGAAACTGGAAAGACGACAGCAACGACTTTGCCCGTCCGTCCGTCGCCTTTATCGAAAGTAGTCAGGTGAACTTTAAAACACGGCAAATTAAAACATCGTTGCTTTCTTATAGCTAAATTCGACATAACTGAATGAAATAAAAACTTTTGACCATCACATTTAATATTAGCTGTGTCTAATGGCTTAAAGATTATTCGTTGCCACGGCAACGTGAAGTCTCGACACCGTGTTGCATGAATTCATAGGCATACTGTCGAACCAAATTCTCCTTTAGTTGCTATATGAAATTAAAATGCTGGGTAACAATTCGGCCTAAAAGCCAAAAATTAACCCTAAAATAGAAAACTAGGCCTATAAACTAACATATTTTAAACCTTCAGAGTTGTTATGTTTGTTGTTATGTTTTAAACCTTCACAGTTCTTATGTTTGTTATAATAGATATCGCTGTGCGTGATAGATGTGGTAGAAGTGGCGGAAGTGAT
>JAHWFP010246262.1:811-14588 GCA_023313725.1 Lithobius niger | reverse complement strand
AAAATTGTGAGGTTTTTTCAAGTATGTAACAACGCAAAGTCTTTGGACAAGCAGAGGATAAATTCGGCTTTCAGATGAACACAATACAACGACATTCATTTACCTTAAGTCAAAATTTTGCAGGTAACAGTAGTATGAAAGTGGAAATTTCCTTAAGAACAAACATTACAGTTAAAAGCAGTATCAGACTCTAGACAAGCGGGTACAGCCCGGCCCGCATATGTTTTTTTTCGTAAACAGTTCAGATAGGCGGGCGGGCCGGATCTCGCTACGAAACTTAGTTACTTCACCCAAGTGGTGATTATGTGTAAATTGGCTTTATTACTAATCTGTTGTAGTTAGGTTAGGTCAGGTTAGGGTGGGTTAGGTTATGTGACTTAAATAGGATTAAACGGGTTTTTTTCTGTATACAGCATGGAGAGCTATATGGCGAACTTTGCTGAACCATTTACGAAAAAAAATTATGCGCCGGCCCCTGATTGAGGCTTTCAGTTGCCATTACAGGGAAAGGATATTCCGTCTTTCAAATGAGGCTAATTACGTTGTGACTTTGCTATCACAAACATGGTAGCAACTCTAAAATCTGGCAATATAAAATACTCGCCACTTTGTTTTTTAACACTTCTTGATTCAATGTTTCAAATTTGGTTGGAGAATGGCTCCATGAAATTTTCACGAAATTAATGTGAAGGAAAACGTTCGCAGGTCTAAGTGGACGAAAGATATTTTCTCTTGGAATGGTTGCCAAAATAGCCCTCCAGAAAATTCTTTTAAGTCTCCGCATTTTGCAACGCTTTCACGTTAGGGAAATACCAGGATCCTACTGTATACTGGCCGGATTTTGGGCGAAAATTAGATTACGAGACTAGATTGGACAATATGGCCGCCGGAAACACCACTGAATCGATTGATTTGCCCTGTTGCCGTTTTCTGTCAGCAGATGGCGATAGTTACAATGAAAAGAATGACCAACATCCCTTCTCTTGAAATACTTTCTGGTTATACATGAACGTATCTCTGTTTATTACAAGCTCAGAGAAATAGCTTATGTAGCTGAGTGGTAACTTAAAAAAATTATTTAAAAATCATTTTAAAGCTAATAAAAATTTGTCACGCAAATCTATATAAAATTAAAATGATCAACCGTTTATTCAGTTGCTACTATTTGGCAATAGATGCCGTGACCAACCAATCAAAAAGTCACCGATGCGAATTAGTTGGCCAATGCCGAAGAGACCTCGACGAAATGGGCCACTCGTAGCAGCCGTGTTCTCTATCCCCTTAAAATCGTAATAGGCTGGATTCCGGATAATTTACTGGCCATGAACAAACATGGTGGAGTAAAGCAAGGTAACGAATTCTACATCTTCCAGGATGGACGATACTTTAGTGGATTCATGCTAAAAAAAAAATTATGTTGGTAAATTCCAAACTAACATACCAGAGCAATCGGCCTTTCCAGCCTGAACCGGTTTAAAATCCTTAGGCATGTTGGTGAAATCATGGAAGAGACCGAAAGTCACTGAAACGAAACAAAACAAAACAAAAAAAATAAAGCTGGAGAAAAAGTTTTTGTTTGTTTTTATCAAACCAGCGCATTATACGTGCTTTTATTGATCTGGGCCTATTTACGCCACCATTTCACAACGTCTTCTCGCAGTTGCAAGATTATAGCTGCAAGTTTTGTGCGATGGCGAAAGTATCGTTGCTATGGGAACAACGCTACGTTGATAGGTATTACATACGACATCGTTTGGTAAAATGCGTGCAGTTGCATCAATCTGTCATAAAAAGTTGAAAAATTTCTCCAGAAATAACAATTTTCCCAGTCGTCTTTGAACTCTCTTTATTGACGTTTTCTAGTCATTTGGGAGAGCTAAAACCGACACATGGTTATAACTTCAGGTTATTTATTTATTTATTTGTTTATTATTAATTGACTTTTTATTATTTAGAAGCAAATACAGGGACAGTAAAAAAGTGACTAACCCACAAACTACACGAGCAGGATATCCGCGTGTGGATTGGGGCAGCACAAAAGCAAATCAAACAAACACAAAGGAAATATATTTCCAACAATCAGAAAACAGGATTACATGCCACAAAATATTTAACATATATTTATATAATTATAGCAATAAAATAATGACAAAAAAGAAAAATTCAATTTTGATAAAATTGCAAATCGGACGAGAACAAAAAAAAAAAAACAGTACAAGAGTAATCCAAGGAAAAAATAGTACAATATTTTTGCCGAAAGAAACGAATAATGCAAAAGGAAACAAAATATTTACCCGAACAAATGTTTCTTAAATGACGACAAAGCTCATTCAAAAGTTTAATTTCTGTGGACCGACATAAAGGAGGAGTCTACCCCATGTTCCACCACTCGTTCTGAGTCCCGACGACTAGTTTAGCGTTTTTACTTTTGCGGAAAATGTACGTTTAAAATTAGGCTGTGTATATGTTTTTACCTAATATGTGTGAAAAATACCATACGGTGAAAAGTCCAAGCGTGTGTCAGATTTCGTGCGTTTCTTTTCTGTGTAGCAATTTAGGGAAATAAGATTATGGTTCACGATTAACGTCAAAAGGCGGGTACATAAACGGGATTGGGTTTGTGTGTATTGTGTAACACTGACGTTAACTTTACACCATACTCCTGTTTCGCTAAATTGCTCGATAGAAAAGAAACGCACGGTTCGCAAGCAGTAGCATATAAAAGACCTTGAAACGCGAAACACGTTCGGTTTCTCAAGCCAAGGCCAACTGAGGTAGAATTGCGTATTTTGCCTCCCTGGCCCACAAGTCTATCCCAAGCTTTTTGCATATTGCTTTTCTATTGGCTGTTGATTTTGCTGCCTCCACTGACGTCACAGTACAGCTCAACAGCTTACGCCCACGCACATAAGTTAAACTAGACTGGAGCCAGTGACGTCATACGAAAATATTGGCGGCATAACGACTTAATGAGGTGGAGAGTAACCAACCTTCGTATATACTATTGTTCCACTCGACCTTGTCTACGCCTGTTCTGGCGCATTCCGGGAATTTAATGACTGCAGGGCTCGCAGCCAACCTATAAAAACCTATATTTAAATTTTTACCCCTATATTTTTACCAAAATAACGTATATAACCTACAAAAGCCTATATTTTTAAAGCTAGTTCCGGAGCGATGTGTTGTTGAATTGCAATCGCATTTATCGTTTAGTTCAAGGGGCGGTTGTTCTCTAACCGTGGTTGAGTTATTAAACGATATCGGTTGACTAGCCTGCCTTTCAACGCAGGGGACTAAAAAACTTGTTTATCGGCTGGGTACTCTTAAATACACCCGGGAAAAAAAGTAATTGACGATGAGTCGCACACAAGAATAAAATGAACTCGTTATTTATTATCATAAGTACTTTAAATTTACAGTTGTAGTTTAATAATATCTCGTGATGTAATCTTGGCCTACACGTTGAGGAGCGTTACGGCTACTCAAACATATTCCTAGTAGCGGTGCACCTTTCGGATATCAACTATGAGCATGCGTTTTGTGTCGTACAATATTAGTAGCCTTTACTGTAAGGTTTGACCTCAAAACCTCCCATGTTAAAGCCGAAATTTCGATGCTTAATTTCGATGCTGCCTTTCAACATTTTCCACTCAAATTTAGTGTACAAGCTTTATTGGACTTGCTGAACTCATAGGAGTTGATTGTGTTTGGGTGGATAAGCAACTCCCAGCTCAAATGCATAGCCGAAGTGCGTAGTCTTCGATGGCAAGCGTGACTCACGAATGTACCCAGAATGCAAAGCGCGTTTGCTACTTCCGCCAGACCAAGCCGCCATGAGGTATTCGCGGTTGATCCGCTCGTAGACGAATGGAATTCCACCGAATTTTCTGTGAAATACGCCCTGTACTACGTTGTTAATGATGTATCAAACGTAGGTAAGATAAGAGACTGTTATATTGCCAGGCGTAGGTGCCATTATGTTTTGTAACAAAGTCTGACAGTCGAAAGAAACCTTAACGCCGATTGTTGGGGGAGTAAATATCGTATTTTTGGAACACACGAGACGGGGTGCTTATGAATGCATGATATTTGCAAGAAAGCCGGTGTAGCATGAGTCTCCTTCTTGTGACAACAGTAAGTTTAAACAAGTTAAAATGTCGTAGCAGCAGATAAATTGAAAACATTACTAAATCCAATTTATTACCGTTATATCAGTTTAGTACTGCGTTATACTAGGCGTCGACTGCTTTCTCCGCATGTTGAAAAATGGTTTAGAGATTAAACCTAGTGCGTTGGGTGTAAATTTCCGATCACGCGGCCGCGAGTGCCGATTGGCGTGGCGGTACGGCCTTTGACGCCGCGCTCTTAAACTTCCGGTTTAGTCAAGTTGCTTAGCCACCCAAACACAATCAACTCCTATGCTGAACTTTTATTGATTTCCGATTTGGCACGTCAGCGATATGTACTTGAGCTGGAATCGTGATTTTCCTTTTTGGCTTGTTGGACTTGCCGTTCTTCTTGGCACGACACGTTTCTGCTACGCTCTCCACAGATCAAACTATTTGTCCTATAAGGCTGGTTCTTAGTTCATTTTACAGGTTTTGTTCTGTAGATGTGCCCTTTCCGTTAAGGCATTTTCTAATTGGTCAAATGGTTCACGGGTTAGAGAATTCTAAACGGCCAGATTGATTGTTTTACATTGCCAATCAGCAAACGCCAGCTTCAAGACGTTAGACTGGAGATTTAAGGGTTTGTTTCCATTGGTTTATGCAAACCGTAATTGATAAAGATACAAAACATTACTACAATTTAATGTAAACTGCATGGTACGCCAAAATAGTACGAAATTAGAAAACAAAAACAAACTCGCTTGATGTTTCGAAATCAAAATAGCAAAGGAACACAAATAAACTTTCCTGTAAGCTGTCTGATACTGGAGTGTTGCTGTACTGGTCAGTCCGCGTGAAACCTTGCTGCTGTATCCAATAGGGTGGATCAAAAAAATGCTTAAATTTCAAATCGTAATAGTGTGGAAAAGTTGGTCTTCGACCTCCTAATCACTAACCCAAAAGGAAAAGTGTCTAAAATAATTTTTTGAGGTACCCACCTAGGCCTAAAGTTTAACATTAAAAGTCAATGAGGAAAATCGCTAATTCTGAAAAAATTATTGACTAGTTTAAAATATATATTTTTTACATTATGTAAGTTGGTACTCTCAGAGACGATTAAAATAAGCCAGAATTAAATTTAAAAAAATATATTTTGTCCCAAAACTTTGTTTTAATTCAAGGCGTAAAATCGACAAAAATGTCTTTTTCCTTTATTTTGATGGCCGAAAATTCGCATTGTTTTCTGGAAGAAAAAAAAATGTTTTTGATTTTGGCTTCAATTTGGTGGTCTCTGAGAGTAAAAAATGAGATAATGTAAAAAACAATATTTAAACTAGTCTAAAATCACTTTTACAGAATTAGCGATTTTCCCCATTGACTTTCAATGTTAAACTTTAGGCCCAGGTGGGCACCTCAAAAACTTGTTTTAGAAAATTTTCCTTTTGGGATAGTGATTAGGAGGTCGAAGACCAACTTTTCCACACTATTACGATTTGAAATTTAAAAAAAAAAGCATTTTTTTGATCCACCCTAGTATCCAGCCATTATACACGTAAATACAATTAAAGCCGGAGCCAAAATTTTAAAACTTGTCATGCCCAAACAGCGGAAGAATGATGAATGACTAGAGCTACTCGACTACTTTCTTGGCTAAATTCTCCATTGTTCTTCAGTCACCTCGTCGACTCTCCGTTCATCACCCTACTGATGATGTACATATCATTTTTCACGATTTTCAAGCACTTTCCCAGGCAAGGAATTTTATTATGACTTTGCCGAACATTTCCAGATTTTCAAGGACTCGCACGAACCCTTAATTTCCTATAAAGCAGTGCTAAGCACATAAGACGATTAGCTTTTAAACATTTTCCAGCGATATCGTTTTGCCAAGTAGAATACACCAATCATTTGCTGATCTATCGTGTGCAAAAGTAAAAATAGTAAAAATATTTGACTACAGTAGCAAGGTTTCACGTGGACTAAACAGTAGAGCAACACTGTAGTATCTGAAATCTTACTGGAAAGCTTATTTTTGCGTTCCTAATTTGCTGTTTTGAGTTGGGATCAGTTAAACCTTACCTTAAGCATCAAACGAGTTCGTTTTTGTTTTCTAATAGTATAAGCAAGAATTTATAGGGTTGGGGAGGAGAATTTGTGACTGAGACCCTCTACTGGAACGCCTTAGATATATTCGCATTAGTTCAGTCTTAGATTATAGAGGGCGCCATGTGTTTTATGTGGGAATTTCTATTCAGTTTTCAGCCTAAAATTAAACTAAACCAAACGAAACTTAGCTTGATTTTAATTATTATTTAGCCTAGCTTAGTTGTAATTTAGTTTACTTTAGATTTGGGCTGAAAATGAGTAAAAATTATCAGATGGTACACGTGGCGCCCTCTGAAAACTCGGACTGAACTAATGGGGACCGATCTAACGTGTTTCAATAGGGACTTTTCAGAGTTACAAATTCTCCTCCAAACCCTATAAATTCTTGGTATAAGTAAGCATGATCGTTTTGAAGAATAGGCTTTCCAAGCAATTTGAGTAATTTTAAATAAGTTTTTATTGAGTCAGAATGATTTTGTGGGCTACCAATGAGATGTATTAAATTACGATAAAGTTTATTTATCGTAATCTGAGAATAACTTGAAAATAACACACTTGATTTAGGTCTTTCTTTTGGGGCCTTACTTTTGGGTTTCGTGCCGAGGTGATTCACGAATGTCTCTTTTCTTATAATTTAAGATTTTATAATCTTATAATCTTATAATCTTATAATCTTATTTCTTATAATTTAAGATTATACTTGCTGGTTGATGCAAGTAAACCAATTTGTATATAAAAAAAAGGGCACTCTACTAAAATTGCACTAAAGTTTTTGAGACAGCTGTCAGAAGAGGGATTAAAAGGCATGGGAATGTGTTTGCTTGTTTTAGTATTGATGTGAAAAAAGCTTTTGACAGTGTTCTTAGAGATAAATTGTGGGCATGTCTGCTTAGGCACGAAATCAATACAAATATTATCAGAAATCAGTACCTACATGAGGAAATGCAATGTCGGCTGGGGTAATGCTTTTTCAGTTTCGGTCCCATCATTGAATTCCATGCAAACGGTCTATAACAAGTTACATTGAATTCCATTGACCTATAACTCACATGTAAAACAATTTCATGACTTCCTGCAGACCATTTCCACTTAGGCTGATACCCACAATTAAAAGTAATTTTAACGCCATTAATGGTCCACCCGGAGGTACTATTTTTCACTTTAGTTAAAATATCATCCATGAAAAGGGAAAAGAGGAACGCAGAAAATGGGCCGTTTTAACTGATTTCATTTGTATGCATATATTGTTGTTTATTTTTAATAAAAAGAACCAAACATTTGATGAGAAAAATGCAAACTAAGTCAGTTAAACTGCTAACAACGGTATGTAGTGACAAAATGATGTACTAAAATTGGTAAATCTCAAATTCGGGTTTTTTTTTTCATTGTATAAAATCCTAAATACAACAGATTTTAATTATTCTTTCTGTATTTACGAGAGTTAATGACGTACGATGTGCGTGCGTATTCGGAAAATGTAAGCACTGGAACGAAGTATGTTGAAAAGGTGAAGCTCAAAGTACACAATGTCAATGCAACCCGACGTTTCGAGCTGATTCCAACTCATTATCAAGGGGAAAAACACATACTTAAAGGGCAATTACATCCATTTTGACATGCATGCTTTACTTTTGGATCATTTACACAATAACTAAACACAAGAATTGCGGTAAGAATACGTTACGTACGTCCGATACAACAATTGAATTATTGCATCACCAAAACACGACATGGAGACCGCCATTGTTTTGCTGGAACGCGCAGAAATTAATGCCGACTGATGTCACTCTTCGATTTCGACTTGTAGCCGGTTGAGATAGCTTTATAGGCTATGAGAGCTCGAGCGTCTGACGGCCTTAGCTGGCCGACAGTTGTAGTGGCCATCTAATAGAGGTATCTCAATCGGCTGCGAGTCGAAATCGAAGAGTGACATCTGTCGGCATTAATTTCTGCGCGTTCCAGGAAAACAATGGCGGTCTGCGTATCGTGTTTTGGTGATGCAATAATTAAATTGTTGTATCTGACGTACGTAACGTATTCTTACCGAAATTCTTGTGTTTAGTTATTGTGTACGGCATTGCTGCGGCATTGGCATACGGCATTGCTTTTTAGGTGTACAGGAAATTTGAAGTCAGGCTGCGAAATCGAAGAGTGACATTTGTCGGCATTAATTTCTGCATTGTCTTTTGCGGAGAAGCAGTTTAAGATTTGGTTGATTTTTGGTGGCCAGTGGAAAGCCCTGGGTGTGTAATAGAGGTCGAAGGGGTTCAGTTACACCATGAAACATGTATGGAGTGACAATAAGGTTAGCAGTTTTCGAAATTTGGGGAAGGGTGGGGGAGATTTTCTTGTGAAGTAGCTAAGTCAGGCTAGAAATCCGAGTGACAAGGTAGAGTGGATAGCCAGAGTTGGCGTATTTAATAATGATACACCGGTAACAAAATTCACTCAAGAGGTGTTGTGGTTAAGTGGTGTGAGTTCTCACTCTCTGTATTTCAATTTTTAAAGGATGCTACGTTTATGTATATAGGGTTTGTATATGGGTGGAAAAACGCACACAAATGGTTTGAGAAGGCCATCGCTACAGGTCATGTGGCAGGGAATCGAACCCTGGTCTTCTCATTAACATGTCGAACCGCTAAGTTACCACGACATTATCACATCGTAACAAACTGGCCGTTTAAGCTCGTTTTATGACCGCATGATGACACGTGGAAAAATTAAATAAATAAATAAATATCAACCTCCAATAATTATTTCTATGAGGTGCGAGTTACTGCAGAGATATAGCACTAAAGTTCACTTATCGTAATTATTATTAACTTACAAAGTTTTAAACTTAACTATAGTACAACTTTTGTCGTACTTACCTGTTACGTTTTGTTTTGGCACACCTAGAAAAAAAAATAGTGCCAGAATGTTAGTGGAATGATTTATTTCTTCTGAATCAAGAAACATACGGATTTGTTGAATTTAGGTGACTCGCATAATGGGCTCATGTTTTCGTCACACAATTTCTTTTTTAAGTGATACTAACATTTCTACGCGATGAATCTTTTCGCGAAAGTGTAAAATCGTTCAGAATTCGGCAAACTGCGATCCTTTGGTAGTTTTAAATACCTACCTATGCGTGGGAGGGTAACGTACAAATTGACCGGTAACACCTTTCAGGCCCCGTTTATACACACGTTTTGTGCCGAATGACGCCCGACTGCAAAATTTGCACGCCTTGTGGTTGTATGTTTATGCGCGCGTCAGTTGATGTCATTAGATCTAAAGCCACTACAAATTAATTAAGTGGTTCTCAGGAGTGGCACTAAAAAAATTGACGCGAGCGGGCGGTGTTTTTTTTTTTACGTTTTATTAGTGATTTTTCACGAGTGGGCGAACGTTTTTTTTTTTTCACCAAACAAAACGAAATCTGTGGCTTACATTTTGTTGTGGAATACAATATTTATATTCTAATGCCAGAATCAGCTTGCAAAAGTCGCACATTTTATAAAAGTCATCTTTTACATCCAAGTTTTTTAATTGTGACATGCCTCTGAACGAGCCTTAGATTCGTTTCGAGGCGATCATGTGAATGGAGCAAAGAGATGATTGATGTGGTCATCCGCTTCAGGAAATGTTTGGTGAAAGTGCTGATGAGTGATCGGCATTTTTTTTTTAGACAATGTCGTAAAAAAAACTATTTATGTGGCAGAAAAAAAAAAACCTGCGTCCGCTCCTGAGGACCACTTAATTAACTTTCAGTGGCCTAATATACTCCGCGTTTCCAACGAAACTTTAGCACTTGTAGTTTTTAGTACGGCGCTTTCCAGACACACGCTAGTGTGTCGCGCCAAGTTAGGCAACAACATCACATCAATTCAATTCTCGAGGTTGTAAACCATTTTAGCGCGACGCCATAGCATCAAGTATCTTATATCCTGAAGCAGAGTTGGGCACATTTCAGTTGCATGGGGAAAAATAACAATGCGGTACAAACGCTTAAATTGTGTTGAAATCGACAGCGAATGACCCACCTGACAAAAATTAACTCGTGGAGGAATGCCAGCTAAGCTGCTTTCACTGCAAATTCTGACCCTCAATAACGTTGAAAATGTGTTACTACTAGCTAGCTAGTCCGGTCATCCCCATGTTAAATCCCATTGGGTGATTATTCATTGATACCGAGATAACGGGAAGGCTTCCAGCTATGAAATTGAACGAATGGGTGCAGTACAATACGAACTGCGATCTTTTATGGTTTGGAGCCTGGGGGCGTAACGGGAATGGCGTGGGAGAGCGCGTAAGTACGAAAATATTGTTATAATGATTGTTAGTATTGTCGGCATCGTCTCTCATTGGAGGGCCAAAGTTCGGACAATGGGAACGTGTATACTGACGTGCCTGCCTAGACACACACTAGTGCAAACAAATTGTATTCATGTCCATTTCACGAAAAATAAACCAACTGTAAAAACAAAGCAAAATAAACAAAACCAAAAACTGGAAAAGTTGAAAGTGGTTCGACCCTTCAAAGAAGTGATAAACACACCAAAACTAAGTAAATAAAACAAATAGCAAATTGTTAAAAACCAATTTCTTGTTGACGTGGCACTTTATTACACATCTGCACGGTAGTGGAGTTGAGTCAATACACAACTAAAAAAAAAAGGAGTGATCTCATATCAAAAATGAAAACTGGTAAAAGGGGCCGCAAATTCCGAATGCTTCGACCCTTCAAAGGACTGATATCAACACACCAAAACATTCGCCAACTTAATCACACCGCTTAATAGTTCGAAGGTTATATGAAAACTTGAACATTGCTACCGAAAGTAGCGATGTTCTAGTTTTCATTTAACCTTCGAACTATTAAGCGGTGCGATTAACTTGGTGAATGTTTTGTGTTGATATCACTCCTTTGACGGGCCGAACCATTCGGAACTTGGCGTCCCCTTTTACCAGTTTTGGTTTTTGATATGACTAAAATTTACATATACCACTTTTAAAATACAGTATACTATTGTGTGCGCGACGTATCTTGAGTCCTGGAAGTATTTTATGAGCGGGTACGTCTTCCTGGAGGGAGCGGCTTTAATCGACGGCCGCCATTGTTTTTGTAACCATTTTGGATATCAACAAGGCACTCTGATACCAAAAACGTACAATCGATTACCTGTGTTCGTTCTGCATCGAACTCAAGATAGGCCGCGCACACTCTATGTCCGTATATCATTAATACATACATGTGGCCAAAGCTGCGAGTCCGACAACCAGAACTGCTACGATTGAAACTGCCATCTCGGATAATAACGAGGTCGAACCAACTTTGAAACGCTGTACTTAGCGAGTCGTATATATATACATATCCAACCACATGAATAATGCTTACTTCGTTCCGTGTATTATATAATCCAAGGTTAAGCTATTCTGTTCCTGTTGTGTAAACTTCCATAATTGGGGGGAAAATTGATTTGAAATTTTTGTGATGGATTGATATGTGGCGTGAAATGTGGAGTGAAAAATAAGCAACTGAAGTGATTGATGGTCGAGGCCAAATTTTGCACAGTCATTACGCAAACAAAATTAAGGTAATATTGAGTGTACGAGGATGTTCCGTTAATCCTTCAATTTTCTTTGAAAATCTGTCTGTTTTACAGCTGAAGTCGTAGGCTATAAGATGACAGATGACAGATGACTGGAAACTCGCACGCAACCTTTCACACCAGCGGATGATAAGTTGTCGGAAAACGATGCATGACTGTTCAAACCACTGGGTAAGTGTCATAAAGATGAAAGATAAAAGATGAAAGATATAGCCTGGTGGCGATGCTGCAGTTTTTTGGCAAGGAGGACAAGGCCGGATACCAAATAAGCTTAGGTGGGTAGCTGCACTAGGGCACCCAATCCCGGGAATTTATCATAATGACCGGAATTTCGGGATTCGTTTGGCTCAATCCCAGGATCCTGGGATTAATCCCGAAATTTTGGTATGTCCTCCTCGGTATCCGGAAAAAACGCCCCCGACGAAAGGCCCCTAGAAAAAACTCCCCCAACAAAATACGCCCTGGAAAAACGTGCCCTGGAAAAAACGCCCCCAAGAAAAAACGCCCCTAAGATAAAACGCCGCTAGGAAACAAAAAAAAAACCCTCATAGACAAAAATGCCGCAGTGATGGTCATCGTAACTTAGCCTAGAATTTAAGACGGCTCATCTATACGAGCATTAGTTTGCTTCAAATGACTTAACGTTCCAAGAAATTTATAACAAAAAAAAAGAATCTTTGCGTATTTCATAAACTCTCCGCTTACAATTCATACTTTTAACTAATTTTCCCCTTAAACTGAACTTCTTTCTCCTTAAAAAAATGGATCCAGAACTCTTGTCACCGATTATTGAGATCTCCCTATTCTAGACTGCCTTCGCGGAATCGCCCACAATTTTTATCTCTCTGAGTTGTATAAGTTTTTAAGAAAAAAGGTACATCTTTTAAGTATATCAAATGCAAAATCATATGAGAGAGTGTCATAAAGGTGCAAATTCGGTAGTGGAATCCCTACTGGGGAACGTAGAATTGCTCCCAATTTTAAAGTCACTGTCTATAATGGTCGCGTCCTTTCCTGAGTCCTCCCATGATGCAACGCAAATTATCGAGTGAGCTGTACTGGCAGCAAGGCGCACTGACAGAGCTGAAAAAAGTGGCGGCCACTCCACGTTCTAAACTTCTTCAAGGAAAAGCTAACCACAGTCAAGCCAGGGAAGTATTTCTAATCGTTGCGCGTTGATATCAGCAAGATGTATTCCCCAACAGTACCTTGAAAAGTAAGAAGGATTCATTAAAGGCTACTGCAGAATACACTGGAGTAAGTTATTCTACCATAAATAGAATGCAAGAACAACAAATTTGGGTTTGGAAGAATCTTCCTGAGCTTGACTGTTGATCCAAACAAAGTCTTTTGTAAAGTAGAGCCAGACGTCCTGTTTTATATCGTTGTACTGAATAAACGTTCGTTTCCCACTTATTAGTTTTCTAAAAAAGTAATATATACAAAATCCCCCCCCCCCAATCTATTCTCACCTAACCACACGTTTTGGGTATAGAGCACCAATAATATATTTTTTACGAATTGAGGGGGAAAAAGTAATAACTACAAAAACAGCTTCGCCTAAAAAAACACACACACACACCCTCAAGCTCGTATAAAAATTTACAACTCTGGAGGTGCACAAGTAAACAATAGGTTTTTCAGAATAAAAACCGTGAACTACAATTTGCCCTGCAATTTCAGAGAACAAAATTATATAAAATGCTCCCTGAAATTGAAGGTCTGTTTTTGACTATTTTTGTCTGAGACCCAAAACTAACGACACGGGGGGAGTTAGGGCAAAATCGTTTCCAACTAGGGGACTTGGGGAGCGCTGGGGAAAGGCTTTAATGCGTTTGAGACAGCTGGAAGACCCAAATTGACACTTTTTAAAAGGAAGGGCTGGTATCAGGCGGCCCGCCGTCCGCGCACAAGCCGAAATCGTGTTTATTTATGGAAAATTGAGATGAGGCTGGGGGAGAAGGGGCC
>JAHWFP010246261.1:0-10878 GCA_023313725.1 Lithobius niger | reverse complement strand
CCCCCCCCCCACCTTTTGAACATTTTTTTGAGGGGTTATTTGTAGTTAATGCATGGTGGTGACGTCACGCTAATACATCCCCATGCTAAAAGTGTAATCGTTATATACGGTTAATCTGAAAACCAACACACGTCACAGTGGGTTAATTTTGATAACCCACACTTTTTTGATAATCTAACACTTTCTACACAACCCCTGCTCCACCATGTGACATATGACCCGACTTTGTAAAATTACCGTACACAACACAAATGAAACCAGCAAAAACAGGCACACTTACAACCTGCGACATTTTTCTTTCTAACCTAACACGGAATATAAAAAAAAAATCGCATACTATGCTAGACCCCCACCCACGGAGGAATGGCCCAACCCGGCAATCTTTCGTTCCGACGGTACGAAAACTAGGCTACTGACACTTTGAAATACACCTAAAAACCTACGAAACTCAAGCGAATAGCGCATTTTATATACTCACTTATTTAAACTATTAAAGTAGAAAAAAATACAGTTTTACCTTAAACACAAACATCGGTATTACGCAGCGTCTCTCCCCTTCGGTCGGCCTTCATACACAGGAAGCTTCCAATCCCGTTTCTAAACCCGGTCCGGAACTTCTGGACATCTATATACACTATATAATTACACAAGATCCGCAACGCAGCGGTCATCTACGGGAGGGATGTTTTTAAAGTGGCACTATCACCGATTGAAATGCGAACGAAAATACCGTGGCGCCATCTAGTGACATTGATATTGTTAACCTTTATAGCTTGCTCGCAGGTGCACGAGGATGAACCAAATTTTCACTCAATAATTAAGAATGTCGTGGCTTGTTTGTTTCGTTAAAAGAAATGCCGTTATGCATTCCTTCGCTTGGTGCAAGCAAACGCTAGATGGTACCACAGAGCGCTAGATGTTGTCAGAATTCGTCTGCTTTCAATCGGTGATAGTCCCACTTTAAAGTCAGCGGCTTGCGAGTCACTTGGCCGCGGGGAACGCTTTCCTATTGAAATAACAAACAGGCAGCGTTTCCGCTTGCAAGCGAGTCGCAAGCCGCTGACTTTAAAAACATCCCTATCTGCAGCGCAGCAGCAAGCAGGACATACGATGCCATCTACCGACGGAACGGCAAATTATAAGAGTAGCAGCCAAGGCCCACTGAGAAAGTATCTCCGCCCGGAACGCAACGGCCAGCAGCGCAAACATACGATGCCATCTATCGACCGAACAGCAAATGAAATGACGGGGGGAGGGGGAAGGGAAGCGAGACGACCCGGAATGAGCGAGAGAAGCGAGCGACTCCGCTAGTGATACATAATATTGCTAGTCCAGTAGATGGAGCTACCGTTGACCTTGTAGCATTATGCATGGCTAAAGCTTTTGACTCCGTGCCTCACGATATGCTTCTTATGAAGCTTCAATGCTATGGTACATCAGATGGTGTTGTGAACTGGTATTGTGCCTTCCTCCAAGACAGAAGACAGTTTGTTGTTGTTGTAAATGGAAAAAGGTCAACTGAGGCTCCAGTCTCGTCTGGAGTGCCACAGGGATCCGTTAGTGGTCCTATTCTGTTTTTGAGTTACGTAAATGACCTGATCGAATCCATTCAGTCTGGCAAAGCAGTCTGTCGAATCCATTCAGTGTTTGCAGACAGAAGACTGCTGCAATTTGATTTGAATCGAATTGAAGAGTGGTGTAAAAAGGGGAGAATGAATCTCAATCCTACCAAGACCAAAGTTTTAGCGGTGTCTAGAAAAAAGACTGTCGTCGTTACCGAGTATGAAATCGGTAATGATGCTTTGCGGGTGGTTCATAAGACTCTCTATTCTGGGAGTTGAAATTAACAATAGGCTAAACTGGAACGACCACGTCTCGACCCTGTGCACAAAGGCCAACTCTGAAGTTCGCTTCATAAACCGTGTTTTGGTTGGTACAACGGCGCGCACTAGAGAGCTGGTTTTCATTGCTTTTAGTTCGGCCAAAACTCAATTATTGCAGTGCGGTGTGGGACCCTGAAATTAGATTTTTGGTGGACATGCTTGAGAAAGTGCAACACCGCGGCACACGGATGGTGTTCGGCAGATTCGATTCTGACACATGTGTCTCTGGTTTGCTGAACACTCTGGAATGACAGCCACTTGCGGTGCAAAGAAGGGATCGTCGACGAGGACGGTTCTACAGGATATATAACGGGGATACTCTTTTAAACCCAGACGACTACATACAAATTCCTAGCTATTTTGGGCGACATGACCACCCGAAGAAGGCGCTAAGGGTGCAGTGTAATACAAATGTACTTGCAGATTCTTTCTTTCCAAAAACTGTTAAAAACTGGAATGAGTTGACTACTGAAACTGCGAATGCTTTCAAAAAGTGTTTTGATTTACAACATGATTGTATACAGTGTCAACAATCTTGCAGTTAGTTTGTTTTAATGTTTTTGTGGGCAATTCTTTGCACTTTTCTGTGGATGTCGTTTTAATGCCTTTAAGTGCTACGACTAACCTAAATAAATAAATAAATAAATAAATGGTCGACAATTGAATTGATGTGATGTTTGGTGCCTAACTTGGCGTGACACACTAGCGTGTGTCTACATAATACATTTAATTTGTTATCTATTGCCGCATTCATTTAGTAGAAACGGGAAACTAATGGTAAATAAATAACGGTTGACTAGCAAATAGCGTTCGGTGAGGGAGCAGGCCTCGTTGCTTAAACGCGCCCGAACACACGGTATTCCCCGTCCCGTCACTGTCGGTCTATCGCTATGGCTTGAGCGATCCGTAACATGTATAAAAAAAAAAAAAAACTCTGTTCATCGTGCATAACGTCATTTAAGACTTACTGTTGATATGCAGCGACGTAGCTACAGGGTGGCAAGGGTGGCAAAATGCCACCGGCCCCTAGCTTCAGGGGACCCTGAAAGAAAAAAAAATTTAGATTTAAAAAAAAGGCTCTTTTGTAGTACACTAGCCTAGTTATTAAATTTGATATAAAATATATTTTAAAAATGAATTTTGAGCCTCCCCGTCCGTTCATCCCCTGTCATTAAAAAAATATGATGGCCCATAAAAAGCGCACCAGCTGAAAAATTCCTCTTTTCAAAGTTTTCAAAGATAGTTCCTGCAATGGAAGGCATTTAATTTCACGTAATCGTAGTGTTTACAGAAATGTTGATTGTTCCCTTAGTATAAAATACAGCCTACGTGTTCGACGTCAATGGGGAAAAAATAACCTAGGCAGTTCTGGCACTCGAATTCGGCTCTGGCATCATTTCATTGTTGGAAAAGGGCTGAGAGCTGAAAAGCGGGCAATAATTATGCCCAAAGGTGTACAATTTATTAGACATGGCCTCGGCGTAACAATTGACACGGCCACGGCTCTCGTTGTTGTTTTGCTATTGTCTCTCTATTGAATCTTGGTGTTGTATCTGTTAGTGTAGTTTTAGTTTTTCGATTTTTTTTTTGTGTTTTCATGATGTGACTTGTAATTCTGTTGTGGTGGGGCTGGTGGCCAGGTATGGTTGTAGCTCCCTTAATAAAACACTCAACCCACTCTCTTGGGTTTTGGCTCATGCTTTTTCTCATTTTGTCACCGTGATATTTTCACAACCCCGTATCCGATTGCGTTTTTTTGTTTTGTTGTTGTTGCTAAACCTTGTCCTGGCACCCGTGATACTACTAGATGTAAAGTTCTGTTTGGATAATCCTTATGGTCGTGATCCGCGATCTAAGTTTACATTGAAGAGTGATCATCGGCGCTTCGTTTCAACTGAAACAATTTAGAAAACTAGCCTAGTTAATCAACAATAAAACAACTATTGTGTGCGCGGCGCATCCTGAGTGCTGTGAGTATTTTATGAGCGGCCATGTCTTCCTGGAGGGGGTGGCTTTAACCGCTGGCCGCCATTGGTTTTGAAACCGTCTTGGATATCAACAAGGCACTCTGCTACTAAAAACGTACAATCGATTATCTGTGTTCGTTCTGCGGAGAACTCAATATAGGCCGCGGACACTATAGCAACATTAGGGTTCATACCGACCTGGAAAGTTAGGGAAAATCAGGGATAGTCAGGGATATGAAATACAGTCAGGGAAAGTCAAGGAAAATCAGGGATAGTCAGGGATATGAAATACAGTCAGGGAAAGTCAAGGAAAATCAGGGATAGTCAGGGATATGAATACAGTCAGGGAAAGTCAAGGAAAATCAGGGATAGTCAGGGATATGAAATACAGTCAGGGAAAGTCAAGAAAAATCAGGGATAGTCAGGGATATGAATACGGTCAAGGAAAGTCACGGAAAGTTAAGGATAGTCAGGGATATGAAATACGGTCAGGGAAAGTCAGAGAAAAAATTGAAAATTGGTGAAAAGTCAGTGATAATCATGGATTCTCGTTTTTAGAATAAACCTTTTTTTTTAGAACTGTTTTTTCTGAACCGTTTTTTTCTTCTTTTTTGTAATTTCATTTTTAGAATGATCCGTGTGGTCTTGTAAGTTCCTCTCACTTTCTTGATATCTTCTTGTCCTATTAAAAAAACAAAAAAATAAAAATTGAGAAAAATGTAGTTATGATGCCAGGCTTGCCGAGTGGGCAGTTGACGCTGTGTAAAAGTGTTTTTGGTCAGGGATGTTTGAAGAAATAAGTTAGGGAAAATCGGGGATAGTCGGGGATATTCACTTTTAGATACGAGTATGAACCCTGCATTAGAAAACAAAAACAGTAACAAAGTAACTAACTTTAGGTACTAATTAATTTTTGCCATTTTTAAGATATAGATCGTTGGTCTATTAGAGAAAAATATTAAAATCACACGCATGCAATTTAACTGGGTTCAGACTATATCAATAACATTTTTGTCTCTATTAGACTCAACAGAAATGGAGCGAAGGTACATCTTCTGTGCAGGTCGAACCTTGCCATCTGCTAGAGTGATGCAGCCAGACAGTGCCAATATATCTTGTAATCTAAACACTGTGGCTTCCATGCGTGCATCTGGATTAGGTATTGGACCCTTCAACAGAAAGGACAACCCACGTTGCAAAACACTTAGTAAGTTCTAGCAGTAGTGTAAAAAGTTCCGAGGAATTAAGTAAGACGTATTGGTGAGAAAGTCACGATTACGGAAGATTTTACCACTGCTGCGATGATTGGCCCGATAGTGGGAAAGTCGTCGAGTGTGTAGCACCCATGGTATAATACTCCGTAACCGTGAATTTCTCACCAACAACTAATTTATACCATGGTTGGGACGTCAAGCTAGCTCGTATTTAATTAAAACGTTATGGTGTTCGTGGTTGTGAAAATTGCTTCAAGAAATACTGTAATCAGTATGTCGATATGAAGGAAGGTCAGTTTGTGTTAGATGGACGTGTCATTTGGCAGGTGGGTGGGAATTAAACAGACACGTCGTTTAGCTGGTAAAGAAGTTTTCGGAGCAGAATATTGGGAGTGAACAAACATCGATATGTGTGAAGCAGCGGGGATAGAAGGACATTGCGGGACATTCCGGTAAGGTAAGTAATTATTTTTGTACGTTTGTAGTTTGAGAATTTTTGCAAAAAAATGAAGGTCATTTAGTTTGTGGAGGGGGAGGGAGGGGTAAGTTTGACAGAGTGAATAAACTTATATATGGGCCAGACATGTGTTAGTTAGCAGGGATTAGCCAGCAAGTTAAGTAATCCTTTTTGTACATTTTTATTATGCTATATGTTTTTGCATGCTGTATTTGGTCGTTGGTGTGTGCGTTCCCGGTCATGTGATCCGGAAGTTAAAAAAGTGTGGGATAACTTGATAACCTACACTTTTTGCGATGACACACACTTCCGGGAAAGAATGACTTGTTTACCAAATTTCATGGCTTTTAGCTCGATGTGCTTATTAGCTGAAATTATTGCCCTCAGCAGCTGTACTAGACCTGGATATCGAACCAATGAACCGATATTCATGTTTTATACCTTAAAACGTAGGTATGAACGTTATTTTAATGTAACTATATATGTTTATGAAATATATGTTTATGAAAGAATATACATACATAAAAACATTTTGATGTGACTACAAAGTTGTTGTTGATCTTATTGTGGGTAAAATTTTGCTCTGGCCTAGAGATCAAACTCGAAGACCCAATTTTCGATTTTTATAGCTTAAAATCTAGGTGTTAATAAGGATCATGGCCTTTTGAACACTATTTTAATCTGACTGATTTATCTCAAAAAGTCTTCATCTCAATTATCTCAAAGCGATTATCGCATGTCAAAATTCTGTTCATTTAAGTTACGTAGACTATCTCCAAGAAAAGAATAACAGATATTGGTATAAAAAAAGGTTAAACGTAAAAAATAAGGATGTAGTTTAAGCCTTAAAAAAAAAACTCAATGCTCTAAAGGACAAGAAAAAGACATGTAAGCCATTAGCATCACACTATACCACGCGGAATGGCTGTTTGCTGTGATGTGCACATCACGTGATTGGGCTAGTCCAATCAGATGGCCAAACAGCCGTTGTTCTCGTTCGTCATTGGCTAACTCATGGTGACGTCACAGCAAACAGCCATTGGGCATGGTATAATACTGGAAACAGCCCCACGCCTGGTTAATGTCAGAATGAACATTAAAGATTTGATTATCCCAATCAACAGTGGCTAACGAAGATTTAAGGGAAGCAAAATTTACCTTGCCAGGTTGTCGGCTGAATCGGTCCTGGTGCAAAAAAATGGAACTGGAGAGGGCTGAATTTATTTTGAAGGATACCATGCAATGATCACTATTTCCCAGGTGGTCCTCAACAGCAACATCGTACAATACCCGATCATCTTGGGAAAATACCAGATCGAGTAGACTGTTTCCACGGGTAGGGAAATCAACCTATTGGGTCAACCCCAACGGAGCGATCAATTCAAGGAAATGCCGATGATGGATGTCTCCAGCCGAATTTCGTGACCAGTCGACGGTTGAGAGATAAAATTCCTCCAACAGAACGCATGAATGATCCAGACTGAAAGAATTACTAATGAAGGTACAGAGGTTCAGGATTTCGGAATCAAGAAAGCTGTAAGGTAGGTAACAGAGAATGAAAGTAATTTTGCTTCCGGGAAGGGAAATCGACATCCCCTCCGCCACCGGTGCCACTGACTCAACAACCACCAGTATTTCACCTATGTAAGATAACGAGACCTCCGCCCCCGGGAACCACGATCACGCCGAATAACATGATATTCGTTCCCGTCTGCAATCATCGCATCTGTGACTCCAGTATGGAGCCATGATTTCACGACAAAAATAAAATCGTAGGTCCCTCGCTGCACAAGTTCGTTAAAACACCCCTGATTACGGACCAGGCTTCTGGCCTGATCCCCATTTTATTCCATAGTCTTCCAATATAAATTTTCAGTCCCGGTGTTAGTGGCTCAACACCCTTCCGGGTTCTGCCCACTTCAAGGTGGAGAATGTAAAATTTTATTATTATTTATTTATTATTATACGTGTAAAAGAAGCTCTAGCTTATTTTTTGGACGCTGGAGATTTTTTTATGCATATTAATGCGACACTGATGACTTACATGTCTTTTTCTTGTATCTGTTCCTTTAAAGCATTGAGTTTTTTTCAAGGTTCACATCCGTATTTTATACGTTTAATGCTAACATTAATTGCGCCTCGTGACTGTTGATAATGAGCTAGAATTGACGCGAAACGTCGAGGTATTGTTGATTTTGCATACACCATCTTGGCTCATATCTGCTCAACATGTGTCACATGCAGTTCCATATCTGATTTTCAAGTGTGCATTACATACGAATTGCTCGTTGTATATTCCATATTCTATGACACAGTGTTTCACTAAATTCACCTGCCACATGGAGGTTAGGACAGATGTTCCAAGGGTCGTCTGTTTACACGAGGGTAGATAAGTAGGTAGTGACGCTTTCTGAAAACAGGGCCCAAAAAAAAAAAAGGATGTTTTTAAAGTCAGCGGCTTGCTTGCTGAGCGCTGAGTTTGCTTGGTCTCGGCTTCCTTCGCTTTTCCCATTTTCAAGCTGAGATTAAAAACGACGTTATTTGAAGTTTACTAAGCACAAACATGGCCGACAGTAACAAAATCAGTTATTATATCTCTTTTCTCTGTTTTATCGCATTATTAGTAGCGTTTACGATGATGAGAGTAAAGACTAAGCAATTTAGCTGCTGGCAGCTATCAACATCGTACTTATCACGCACGTATCATGTAGATTTATCGCATGTCTGATGATTGTTGCCGATTGTTGCTCCGCGGCATTGGCGCATGCGCACATCGTGCCCCCATATTGGTTGCGTAAGCTCAGCAAACTCAGCACCCTTTATCCTCGCTTATTGGCTGGCCAGCAGCTGCCAAGCCGCTGACTTTAAAAACGACGGAAAAGTTTCTCAGCGGCAAGCGGCTTGAATTAAAAAAACGGGAATGCTTGCCTCGCTTTAATAAATAATAATAAATAAGATAGTTCTGTCCACCGTAGAGGGGGACAAGGTAACGGAAGGGCAAAGCCACTGACTCCGTCCCATAGAGGTAAAAAAATAAATAAATAAATGCAAAGAGACAGGGGATCCATGGGAGTATTGGTAATTTCCGGTAATACTAAAAGTATCAGTAAGTCCTACGGAGGAAGTGAGACAGGTCACAAGCAGCAAGTAGTCTGCGGAAGGTATGCAGGGAGTTGGTTGAAACCACAGCCTCAGGCAGGGAGTTCCAGCATTGGACTACACGCGACGCGAAGAAAAACTTACGGCAGTCAAGCCGCGACCCAAGAGCTTGAAGCTTAAGCGAGTGGCCTCGAGTCTTGGAGGAACTGGAAAAAGTAAAAAACGGAAAGTCCACTGGAAGGAGATTGTGAATGATCTGGAAAGTCAAAACCAGGTCAGCACGTAGCCTGCGCAGTTCAAGGGGGTCTAATCCGCAGAGGCGCAAACGATCAGTATAAGAAAGGTGCCGGAGACCAGGTAGAGACCGAGTGAAGGAACGCTGCACCGATTCCAATCGGTCAATGTCTTGGAGAAGGTGGGGCGACCAGACGGAGCTGGCGTACTCCAGTATAGGCCGCACGTAGACTTTAAAAGCCCACACACGTGTACGGAGATTAACAAGAGCAAAACAGCTCTTTCAAGTGGCTCGCAAGCCGCTGACTTTAAAAACATCCCTAAAGGCCTGCTTCCACCAACGGCACCAGAAGGCAGCACTTGTCTAGTCCGCGTTCCAGCCGAAATTTGAAATAAAAAATGGCAGCGTCGTTGCCATGGTAACCATTGTAATAGCGACAATACCTGCGGAAATAGACGAAAATCTCGTGCGTGAGCAACATCTGACGCTGAAGAACTTATTCTGTGTTCGATTCAAACTGTATATAGATCGTTAAAATAACCATAAAGCACGGATGAAGCTTCAGCCTGAACGGAACGGGCGAAGCGCACGCTCGTTGGGCGTTCTCGGAACACAAAACATGTGTTATAGTTAGCTCCACTCGTAACAACAACCCGTTTAATAATTGAATGTTGGATTAAGAAAAAGTAAAACGATCAGCCAGTTCTGATCTTTCTTAAAAGGATTTTAATGTCCTAATCTGAATTATGGTATATTTTAAACGATTAATTTTGTATTCTTACCGTTATCAATTTGTTTTAGTGATGCTAAATAGTTTTTAACCGCATGATGCTTTGCGCTTCCGATACTTGGCGACAGCGCCCTCTGGTGGTAAATCTCTAAAAGCAGGTACTCCTTTGGGACCAAATGTTTACCGTTGTGAGAGAAAGAGCAGCACTACCTATTTAATCTACCCTGGTTTACACTAATAGGGTTTACACTAATAACACGACGTAGTATTATTGCATATAACTCTATGTTGGAGCCTTAATGGGTTAGCTGCAAGGGGCACTGCAGAGAAAAAAAGAAGGGCGTCATACTGAAGCCGATGCTGTGAAGAGTGATTTCTTAGACCTAAAACGCGCGATTTTTGTTGTTGGAGAAAACAACGTTATTTTAAGCCTAAGAAATCCGCTCTTCCGTTGTTTTTCCCTCCATTTTTATGTAGTGCACCTTGTAGTTATGCCCTCCGATACCCACACTGGTGCCAATATGGCGGCAAATGTAACTGCGCTATACAATGTCCAATTCGGTTTCCCAGCTCATCTCTGACAGCTGCAAGCATCTGTGGACTAATTCTGTGCGTAATTCTGTTCTTAAAGTCATCGAGAGATTTATTGAACTTTCTCAATGAATTTGACGCTCCATGATGTGATGTTTTTCAATATCGGTGAAATTCATTCACTGCATCTCTACAGCTTCGATGGTGGTCGCCACACAGGAGTGACACAAGCTCAACACGTCGCTCTGCGGTTACCATGGTCGTCCTTGAGCTTTCCTGTCTAACCCGTTGCCTGAACTACACTTTTGCCACATGACAGGTGACCTTTGGGGGCATACTGTAGGATATCCACCCACTACCTCACCTGCATAGGAATTTCTTAGCAAAATTGCTCCTGTCCGTCTCGAGATGACCTCGAGATGACCATTTGAAACGGACGTTGATTCTACTATTTTTTTTCCTGAATAAACCTTGCTTCGTGAATGCCACACTTATATACTGACAACAAAAATGTCAGAATGATTGCAATGCCAAAAAGGAATACGTTCCAACTTCCAATACTTCCAAAAATGCAGAAATGTGAAAATATTGAAGATGAAATGAAATAACCAGATGTAAAGGATAATGACCGAAAATCGAGGGATTAATTGTACTTTATTTGGGGCCTTGGCCCTCCGCCATGCGCTTACTCTACAAAATAATATTACACTCAGTAACTTAACTCAACACTGCACATCAAAACATACCAAAAAAAAAAAAAAA
>JAHWFP010246256.1:2103-14469 GCA_023313725.1 Lithobius niger | reverse complement strand
CACTGTTGGTTGGCAGATTCACCGTATTAAATATTTTGTGTATTTGCGACGTATAACCATGATTGACATGGTGGTAAACCTGCCTTAAAAATAAACTAAATAATGAAACATTCGGTTTTACAGCTTGCCAGTTCTCCATCTCGGAGAGAGATCCCGGCTTTTAATCCTTTTGTGTGGGGATTACAGCGGGCGCTCTACCTACTCATTAAGCGGAAGTAGATAATCTGTTTGCCGAGGTCTCAGAGGGGGCTTTTCCAGACTCTTTGGCAAATCCTGCCTGGAGAAGTACACTTGGGTTGGAAGGGTGGATAGAACTGGGGCATTTTTTAATTGGTGTAGGACGGCCCTTGACAGGTGGAATTCGGAGTGGTGGGTCATTTCTTGCCCTTCTGCTGGTGTGAAAAATGTGAGTTTGGTGAGTTTGGTAAAAATAAAAACAAGGTGAAAAAATCAAAACAGCAAAGGAACATGAATAAGCTTTCTTGCAAGGTTACAGTATTGTTGAAATGTGGAACCTGACTGCTGTCTTCAAAATGGAATTAATCAAAAAGAAAGGAACCATAAGTGAATTGTGTTTTCCATCTCGTAATTGCTAAAAAAAAAAAAAAAAATGGATTTTATCAATTTGGCTCAAAACAATGTGATATCTACAAAAAACAAAACTTGTTACGGATTCTCGCAAAGCTTTTCGGCCGTTTGAAGTTGTGATATCAAACGCCAAGCTCTTTCGCCAAGTTAATCCTACCGAGTGATAGTTCGAAGGTTAAATGAAATATAAAAAAATTGCTTGTGCAATTTTCAACTATTACTCGGTGGGATTAACTTGGTGAAAGAGTTTGGCGTTTGAAAATCACGACTTGAAACGGCCGAAACGTTCGGCAGGTTTCTTTAACAAGTTTGGTTTTGGGGTATTGTTTTTACCGTTATACTTATTATTATTATTTTTTTTTTACAGCCACATAGATCTCTCCGTTGGCTCGTCTCGCTTCGTTCGAGGAGTTATCTTGTTGGTGTTCGTATACTGACCGACCGAATATACCACACACCAAAAAAATAAAAATTTAAAGTTAATTTATTTTCACATACTTTTACGCGCGCCCATTAACGATGTCTTACATGCAATTCAACAATTCACTGTATTCACAAACAAAAACGTCAAGTCTACCGTAAAAAAAAAAGTCATAAGTAGTTATGAGACACCCGAGCATGTCATTATGAGTTAGATTAGTATTGTCATAGTGAGCCGTTGGGTGTTACCCAGCATTTTCTAACACTTCCAATGCTATTCTAACACTCCCAATGCTATTTTTGATTAGTATTGTGAGTGTTAGACAGATTTTTCAGCAGAAGTAGGCACATTTTTCAGCAGAAGCAGATTTTGTTTTTTAGGATGTAGATATTGAGGATGTTGCATTATTGCCATCTCTCCCAAGACTAAACCAATTAATGTTATTTTTGTTGTTTCCAGCGTTCGAGCCATTATTTACAATGTAGTAGTGTTTTTTAGATCCTCAATTTGAGGGTGTTACAATTTTGACCCAATCGAGTTAAAGTATTTACCCAATAGTGAGTCTATTCTGACTGCTTGTTGGGTTAAAGTTTTGACCCAAACGAGTTAAAGTACTAACCCAATAGTGAGTCCATTCTGACTGCTTGTTGGGTTACAATTTTGACCCAATCGAGTTAAAGTAATTCCCCAATAGTGAGCCTATTCTGACTGCTAGTTGGGTTAAAGTTTTGACCCAATCGAGTTAAAGTAATTACCCAATAGTGGGACTATTCTGCCTGTTTGTTGGGTTACAATTTGGACCCAATCGAGTTAACTTAACTACCCAATAGTGAGCCTATTCTGACTGCTTGTTGGATTGAAATTTTGACCCAATCGAGTTTTAGCAGAAGTAGGCACATTTTTCAGCAGAAGCAAGATTTTGTTTTTTAGGATGTAGATATTGAGGATGTTGCATTATTGCCATCTCTCCCAAGACTAAACCAATTAATGTTATTTTTGTTGTTTCCAGCGTTCGAGCCATTATTTACAATGTAGTAGTGTTTTTTAGATCCTCAATTTGAGGGTATTGCATCGTTTGTGTCAAGCAAGTAGGTAAAAATCATGAGCAGAGTATCCATGTACCTTTAGGAAGCCTGACATTGTATCAATCTGTTGCTGAAAAAATAAAGTCTTGGTCTTCCATCTAACTTTTATCACAAATCTACCTGAAAGACAAAAATATGTAGCTTTTCACGAGAGCAATGTAAAAGCGTTATTTATGTTTATTTGTAGCAGTCAAGATATTATTTCTAACTACAGTAGTGTTTTTTAGATGATTGGTTTGTAGCATTTATGTATCCTAGCACTGTTTTTGTGTCAAGTAAGGTAGGTAAAAATGTATGAGCAGAGAATCCGTGTACATCCAGGAAGTCTAACACTGTTGCTGAAAAAAAAAGGTCTTGGTCTCTAGTCTTCCACCTAACTTTTATTACAAATCTAGCTGGAAGAGAAAATAGGTGCGCTGCAGGGAAGCATTTGTTGGATGACAGAACTCTCATTTTTCGCGTGAATTTAGGATAACTGTTTTAAATTTTCAGACCAGAATCGAGAGTTTTGTAGAGTCGTCATTTTTCGTGTGCCAGAGTTTTGTAGAGCTGGAGCTGAAAAAGAAGAAAAAGTAACAATTATTCATCAGAAACAACATTCTTTTTTTTTTTGCGCCTACGGTCTGGTTGGTTATCCAGGTGTTACCTATTGGAGGCCCGTAGAACACTTGTTGGTAGTACAGTACCCCCATTTTTCCCCATTGCATTACCAACCTACAACACCCGTAATTTAGATTGCCAACTGCTAGCCAGTAATGACAATTTTTCGGCAGTGTGACAACAAACCTTTAAGAGGCCACTGCAAAACTAGTCCGAAACAACACTTTTTTAATGTAAAAAAGTGCTATATTACTTCTTTACGAGAAGAACTGATAAACATATTACAACGTTAATAAAGAAGACGGCCTAAAAATATTTTTATAGGGATAAAAAAATGACAACAACACCCAAAATTTCCTCAAAATACATACCTTTTTTAATTCAGTCAAATACAAGGGAGAGCTAAATGTGCTCGTTTGTGAGTTTAAGACTCCTAACACCATTTTCTACCAAGTGAAAAGATGTGCATGCTCTATAGACTAAGATTTCCCATAGCATTATTAACACTAGTTCCTCCTCCCAACAGAGCTCTACTGGTTTGAAGACATTCCTGGTCATTGTAGGGTTTCGGTGTTACAATTTTAAAATGTCTCTTTACAAATCGAATCACTCGCCGATCGTTGTATTCTTTAGTCATCGGGTGAAAATCTTGCTGGATGCGAGCCATCAACTGTCCGCTGGTCTTGTGATATAGGTAATAGAGGCAATATTGACCGCACACTGTACTGCAAGGACCCTGATAAGTATGAAGGTTATAGTTTTTAAACACAGAGTTCCTCTTGAGAAAACGGACAATGTTCACACTTTTAGGTTTCAAACCATAGCTGTCAAAATAGTCAACACTTCCTCTGGCATGATCAAAGAAAATGGCGACCCAGTGACTTCCAGGTTTCGTGGCAGGGTCCAAATTGACGATGTAAGCAGAGTGATGGGCGATTCTCGGTAGCTGATCTAAAGCGTAGACGTCACCAAACAGGGGACCAATCTTTTTGTGCTGACGGGCTGCACTTCTCAACTGATCAGTTTGCATTTTTTCAGTGTTCGTAGAGTATATTTCGGGACTGATCAATCTCCAACACAGTCAGGTGAACCATGTACAACACCAAGTTTACAGTCTCTGTGAGCACTTCCTTGAAAGTAACGTTAATCCGCAGCGAGCCCTGCTTAATGAGGTTATAGTGGCACTGCCCCTGGCTTTTATCTGGCGTCAGGTCGAAGGCATACAAAGCGTTGCCAGCAGGATATTCTTCGTAGGCGAGGCGGGGGATGAGTCGGCCACCAGCTTATCGGTATCCTGGAAGAGAGAGTAGTAATTTCTCACGTAGAGGTGGTTTGTATAATCTGGCTTGTATGGTATAGCAGGAATGGTCCTTCCATCGACTTGCAAGGTGAGGTAATTTACATTATAGTGGGCAAAATTGTAAGGGTTTTTTGAATAATTCAGCGTTGAATGCTGAATTGGAGACGAGACCGAGAAGGCAAAAGGAAGGCAGGTTTCCCAAGATGGCGTTGTCCAAGTTTCCCTGGAGACTACCCTGCGGAATCGTAAAGGTCTTCATTTCCACGCGGCGTATGGGATACTTTGCCGAACTGTCCTTCAGAGCTCGCGTAAATCCGATCAGTACGGCAGGCGATGGAGTAACACGACGCACAAACAATGTAGCACGAGTAATATTGACACGGTAACTCGGACTGTTTTCGCTACTCATGAGACAGAAAGCGTCCTTGCTCCTAATTAATTTGAGCCGCAAGTCCACATTGTTGAGCAAGAGATGGTTTTGTTGAAAAATGTCACAGTGAGGTCTGCCGAAGAGATCGACGATCTTACTTCCATTGATATATTTGGCACGATGCGCAAGGCCGACATTGGGGGTTGTAGTGGCTGCAGGATTGGCCGTGTCAAAGCTGCCTGCAGTATCCTTCTTCCACAGTTGGCTGGTGAGGTGACCATAACGAGCATCGTTGCCATACGTCAATAATGTCTCTAAATAACTTCTATAATGATAGGCGTTATCAGAGTTTGAAATTTGCTTGCCATTTATGGTACAATCACACTGGGAAAAAAGTGAATGTAGCAACAGATTTACAGGGCCAATCTTGTCGGCGTCCACCAAATCTGTCGAAGTCCCCTTAACCACTTTGTATTATATATGTAAAAAAGACTGACTCAGGTCTAGCAAACCATCTGCAGATCCAGGCACGACAAACTCGATAGGCGCACTGTCAGACAGAGTAGCCAGAGGGTGGTACTCGACTAACGTGTCCTCGTTCACAGTGACTTGAACCGGCGGCACGGTAAAGAGTTCGAGTTCTTCCTTATTGCAAGGCATGGCATCGCGGTCTGGCTTCAGCGACATGGCGCTACAGAATGAGGGTTTTGCAACAGGGTGTGCGGATATATATGTACCTCCATTCCCTAATCAAAAAAGTCTGATTTACTTCTCGGCTCGGCTCGACGAACAGTTGTTAGGTGGCGTGAACGTTTCCCGCTTCTGGACTGACCGCTGCAACACTTCTTCCTCTTCCTTTTCCCCGTTCCGACTTGACCTCCCGTCACTTTTGCAACAGCATCGTGTTTTGCAGCCTCCCATCTATTCCGAGCAGCCTCTTTCAAAGTTTGGCCACCCTCCACGTCGTCCATTAAACGGCCTGCCGATCTTAGAGCATAACGACCCACTCCAAATAAACTACGTTTTAGAAAAGGAAGTGCAGAGCGAAATACACCACTCACAAATTCTCCAAATTTTCCAGAACCTCGCTGTATCCGTCCCCCTGCAAAATAAGGGGCCCCACCTCTCTGCCCTGTACAATAATGATGTACACAAACGCGCGGGTCTAAACCATGGTATGTAACACGCATTTTTTTTTTTAATTAAGGACGCCGTCTGAAATGTAACGTCAAGCTTACTTCACCAGAGGTAAATGGCACTACGACGCCGTAACTAGTCATTATATAGATTCTGACGGTTTCAAAACTGCGACGAGCGAGAGGGCGGTAATATGGCTTTGTGAAAATTTCGTTCGTTTTATCTCCCATCCCCACCCTAACCACCCTCAACAGAGGAGCTAAAACATCCCCCACCAAAGTCTCTGCCATGATATCGCTATAGATGTAAAGAGAACTAACACTCCCGCTCAAGTGGAGCTTTCTCTCGGAAGCAGCAGATTTATCATAAAATTTACCAGCTTCAAAGCCTGCTCTTTCTGCCAAAGCCTTGTTTAAACTCACTCCCACTATTTCCAAAGGTGTAGTTTTTTTGTCGGGCGTCAACACGGCTTGGGGAAAATGAATAGAGACCACACCTTCAGATTCGTTGTAAAAAAAATAGGGATATTGTTCGACATGCACTCTGTCGCGAATGGCAGAATTCATTCTCTCCACGATTTCGTGACCTGTCTGATAATACCCGGGAGGTAGATCGACTCTCACAGTCGACACAAACGTGACATAAGACAACCACCAAGCTCCAACGTTGAATCTTTCTGCAATTTTTTCCACGACAACAGTGTGGTTTTTCATTTGATCGAAATAACTCTCCTTCAAATCCCCGCCTTTTCTCCCCCACCCTAAAAACGAGGCAAGACTATGGGACAGGCACAACTTGGCTTCCGGGTGTAGTTTGTGAGAAATTTTGACTCGTTTACTAGCTTCGTCGTAACCAAAATGAATGGAAGGCATGCCCAACTGATTTCCGACATGTGTGTTTAAAAAGATCAAAACTTTATCCATCATATGTTTGAAAAGAGCATAGTCTTTCTCTATGACGTCGACGCCTTCCACCCCTTTTTTCATCTGACTATAAATTTCGCCTTTATTACGTTGTGCTGCATCAAATTCTTGATAATCGTACCTCGGCATTTTCACATAAGTGCGGGCTCCGCACTTTAAAACAATGCCGCTGTCTGGTGTCACGTTAGCCCAATTTCTCGAATATTGGATCTCGGCCAGGCCGATTTCCCACCCATGATCGGGCAGGCTAATTCTCTGGGCCATTTTAGTAGTGTAATCGTTCAAAAAATTATCTGGAAAGAGGTCCAGAGAAGCGTTGGCAGGAAGAGTCAAATAAAAATTGTCTGTATCCATTACAACTTTTTCAAGTCTCTAGCAGGAATCCACTTGTTATGGCTACTGCCGTAACCCTCAAACGACACGAGGTATTTTTTTGGTACGTCCTATACCCTTGCTTTTCAACACGGCATCTACTCTGTGATAGTCAACCCCAGCCCTTTTAATCACCTTCAACACCTCTGGCAGATAAAACCGACCCTTGATTATTTCCCCGTTGTAATCCTTTAGTCTGACGGTCACTTGACCAGGTCCCTTTGGCACCAAAACATGAGTTACAAAAAAAATTTCTCGCGACCACATACCCCGATAGGCCTTGTCAAACTTCCCTTTGGCTATAGAAATGCGTACTTGATCACCGACGCGTAAAGGAACCCTTTTTTTCTCCCTACCTTTCCTAGCCAAAGCCTTTCCCAAACGTTTCAAGTCGCGCCCATACAATTTACGCCACAACTGTTTGTGGTTTCGGGATGTCACATCGTTTGGTTTCATGCCAGTCACCAAGTGGCGTGTGTTGTTATAACTGTCCACTATTTTCTGAATGACATCGACATACCTCAAAGTACCTTTGGCGGTGAAAAATTGATGCATTTTCTGCTTCAGGGTTCTCTGCACGCGCTCTATCATGCTCGATTTAATATCTTCGTTTTCCGTTGTGTAAAATTTAATGCCAAGTTCCTTAAAATAATCTTGCAGTTCCCTACATTTGAATTCCGTCCCTTTGTCGGCCGTTATGTGAGAAAATTTATACCCCACGCATTTGAAAATCCTCTTAAAAGCCGAAACCATCTCTACACACGTTTTGGTTCTCAAAAGCTCCACCCATACCTTACGGCTCAAGCCATCGATACATGTCAAGATAAAACGATACGGCTCGTTGTAAGGACGTAGCGAGATGGCATCCGACAGATCAGCTTCTAGAAACGAACCTAAACCGCCCACAATGATTCGATTTCGCTTAAATTTGTATAAAACTGGCCGATGCACCGTGTGAGAATCTTGTTTTAAAAGCCAGTCTTTAATCTGAACCAACGTATATTTTTTCCCGTCCTCGCGCGCTCGTGCATGCAATTTCGAGGCAATGCCATAACTTGATGCTTCCCCCAACCATAATAAATCTTATTGAGATAAGCAACCATGATTTTGTTTTAAAATTGGGTCCAACTATCATGTCTTGAACGTCTAGTCACCACTGTACGGCGAGCTGCAGGCTTTTTCTTCTCTGTCTTGAAGGGTGAGGGAGAAGGGGAAGTGAGAGGGTGAGGAGGAGAGAGGGCAGGCGGTGGTGGAGAACCAGGTTTCGTCGGCGGGGTAGCAGCAGCAGCAATTGGAGCTGAAGGCGTGCTCGTAGGAACAGCTGACTTTAGCCGAAACTGATCTATAAAATAATCTCTTTGCTGCTCCAACTGGCCAATGAATTTGGCTTTGAAATCGAGGGGTAAATTTTCCGATTTCAAAATCGTGTCAATTTGGTTTTGAATATTCACTAGTTTGGAATAGATCACTCCTTCGGGCTGATAGAGGAAACCGTGAGGTTGTAGCAATAAATCGGTGGCACTCTCTTGCTGTTGCTGTTTTAGTGATGGTAGCTGTTGCTGCTGCTGCTGCTGCTGCTGCTTATAGACAGTCTCTGGCACCAAAAACATTCGCTGCACGGAACTCATTATTTAATCAAATTGCCCAAAATTGCCAGACCAGCGGGAATCAACCATGGGAGAAACCCCCCCTGAATGAACTACCACGTTAGTAGTTATAAAAATGTCACCGTACGCCACGGCTCCGGCTCCTACTTACGTATTCCAGTCACGTACGCGAGGTCGAAGGTCAAGGTCACCAAAAAAAGTAACGTTATTCCTATCATGTACGAGAGGTCGTAGGTCAAGGTCACCAAGAAAAGTAACGCTATTCCTTTATATATTGTTATATTTCAGATTTCAACAATATGTAGGTTGTGTCAGAGTGGCCGAGTGGTCTAAGGCATCAGATGCAAGTTCTGATCCTCAAATGAGGGCGTGAGTTCGAATCTCACCACTGACACGTCTTTTTAATTTTTTTCGTGTATCGGTTATTTTTATCCCATTTCAATTTTGTAAGGATAAACTGGATTGAAATAACGTTTCGATACTAAATATTATGTAAACAGTAAATAAAAACAATAAAAGACAAATACGTGAAGTAAATACAATTACAATCAATTTTTATTTACATACAGGATACAATATGTTACAAATTTTTCAATGCTTCTTTGAAAAAACGATCACTAAGCTGATTGTTACAATTGAATCCACGACCGCATCCGCTACCATTGACCGCTGTTTCAGGAAAAACGTTTGCTAGTTCGGATAAATCGTTCGTTCCAAGGGCATAGCATCTTATGAAGGGACAGTTTGGATTCAATGTCTTGTGATACAATGTAGGCAGATCAGTTATACTCCAAGAAAAAAATTTCCAATCACAATAGGAACAAACAACACAGTCGTTGTTATCTGGCCATGTTGTGAGCTGATTGTTTACCATCCATAGACCAATTATCAACGAAAGTCTTTTCTCGTCCCATAGTTGTGAACAGATTCATGGAATCTGTGCTGTACATCAAACCGCTCCTCATTGTTCGAGCAACTTGTGATTGAATAACAACACTATCGGTTGATGTGGCTTTATTTATAATGTGTTGTAATGACCGTAAGGAACTGTAACAATGCCGCAGGGTAAGATCCACCTCTTGTCATCGTAAGCTGTTAAACAAATTTTTTTTTGTTCGATGGTAAATAACAAGTGATCGTAACTTCTAATGTTTGTCATTGAATAGGAAAACCGTTGTCGTTCCTGCAAACAATGTATGTAATCATCACTAGTTGCGTGATTCCGTAAAACAGATTTCTTTGTTCCTTTTCCAACCTTTTTTATTGTACTATCATACTCTATCATATACATTTTTGATTTCAGTCCAACAAACCTAGAAATGGGTATGGATCCAGTTTCATCTTTCATTTTTCCAGGAACTTTTTTATTTTCATTGGAAAATAAAAAAATGATTGGTTGGATAATTGCTCGTGTCAAACAAATGATGTGATTCAGCCATGTCCCGATACAAATCATCAGTGAATACGTGATAGATGAACGAATCGGTGTCGGTCGTTAATAATTTACAATTACCACCATATTTTGGAATGATGTAATCGTAATGGAATTCGAACATCGATAATTTAGATAGGTCTAACACAGCAAATCCTAAGTGAACTGGCTTGTTTAATATTACTTTTAACCTGTGTAGTCTAAACAAACCTAACTTGTCAGTTAATGGATTGAAGTGTGTGACTGAGGGTTTGGCTAATAATTTCCTCGTTCTAGCTAATGTTGTTGTCAATTTGATCGAGACATGTTTACGTACGTTCTCCAGACTCTTCCCATAAATACTGTTGTTCGCTAGTTTAAAATTATCACGTTCAAATTCAGTTGTAGCCTGCTGTCGTTTTTCAGTATTAAATTCAATAAACGGTTTCAACCAGGCTTTTTGTTTGAAAGTCACGACTCTGTGTATTTTCTTAAGCACCAAACCATGCGAGAGATAGAACTGCAAGTTTTTGTAGTGACAAACGTAATTTTTTCGGGGAAGAAAGTGTGAAACTAATTTTTTAGTCGAATTTGGTAATTTGAATAGTGCATGCAGCTCTTTGTTGTAAGGTGACAACATTTCGTAAGTTATTGTTAGATTTTCTGGTGCTAAGGGATAATCGGAATGTTTGTCATGTAAGTATTCAGGATAATCCAAATCTACCTCTAAAACATATCCAGTATCATTTTCAGGTATATTTGTTACGTCGAGCGTAGCTATTTCTACAGCGGTTAACCAACGAAAACCTGAATATGGTAAGGCTTGCATCAAGCAAAAACCGTACAGATTATTTTTATCCAAATACTCTATGTATGACGTAGGTGCATCAGAGTTATAATTTGGCAGGTAAGGATTGTTAGCTTTTGCGTAACGATTCGATACTGTGGAGACACCACCACGTACCCCACGTTCGAACATCATGTACATATCGATATCTGTTAATAACTCAAGTTTTTCGTTGGTTAATTTCAAAGCTGCATCTCACGCCAAACCTGGAAAACTAAAGTAATGGACAGGGTCTAGTCCATAATATTTCAAGCACATGGCACGGTAAGCCTGAAAAATGTCACCCAGGAGCACCGCATCAGTTAATAAATAGCAATCATGATAATCACCCAATGTTTGACAGTCCAGCAAATTCCACACGTGTTGTGCGTATGTATATTGTTCATCCGTGATGACACTGTCTGTTAATGTAGAATAGAATGAATCTTTTGGTGGAAGTTGTTGTTCGTCAAACTTGGAAAACGAATCAAAATACTCGTATGGATATTGTCCTTTACGTGTGAGATCCTTGTATGTATTAGGAAAAATGGTTTGCATTAAAGGAAATTCTGTTACAGTTTTAACTAATGTGTCCAAAGAGGCAGGCAGGAACTGATAAGAATCCAAAAATAATAAATTTCTTATTTGTAATGATAGATACCGTTCCGTGTTCTTTGGAATAATTTTCACAGAATGGTCACCAAAATATGACAAAGCGCGTACGATTAGGTGCAAATCGTAGGAGCTGAGATTGTGGAATAGAATGGGTAATGTTGGTTTATATTTATACAACAAATTACAACGCTGATGCGCTGCTCCTCTGTATAAGCCAGAAATATGATCGTGGTCACGTACACGCATATCGTAAAGACCAAATGATGTGTTGCAAATATAACATTGTGTAGCTGCTCAGAAACTCTTTTCATCATCGGTCGTGTAAATCATAGGAGCGATTATAGACAGTTTGGACACAATTTCTGCTTGAACAAGTAACAGGCATTCAAAAAGTTTTTCCACACAATCCTCTCCCCTATACACTTTATGCGAATGAACTCTTCCCAAGTTATCAACAACGACGTAAGCAAACCCGCACGGTACATGCGTTTCTAATTTTTGTACATATGAAGAATTAGGGTCAGGTTGACAAGTACTCAGTTTAGGTAATACACGTTCAAAGTCTGCATATACAACGTAGGGTGCTGGTAATTGCCTATCGTGATGACTGAATTGCATCGTTTGTTTTTCGGGCATTTCTAGTCTTTGTAATTTGTTTTGTTTGCAAAGTGGTTCGTGTGCCTGTAATCTTTCTTTAGTATGCAAAGGGCAAATACAATTCTGACAAACGTATCTGGTTGTATTACTGTGGGTGAGTCGATTAAAATCTCTAATCAAACAGTAATGTTTATTATCCAACAATAACAATTTAACAACCTGGTCTGATTCCAGGTTGCTAATATGTAAGGGAAAAATCGTTTTGTTCTCATAACCATAAACGCTAACTGCGATGGTATTTTGTTTTTCAAAACGATTTATTTCAGAGAGTGGTGTGGGAAAACTGATTCCATAGAGATTTAATGTACCCAAGAACTTTTCGTATTGCTTGTAACGTGAGGGATGGTCAGAACTACTGACACGATGCAATTCAGCCAGTACGGAATATACAAAACAACGACTGTCACGACAATCTATGTTCAACAAAGCATGCTTATTAATTAAATAATTATCT
>JAHWFP010246254.1:12444-32494 GCA_023313725.1 Lithobius niger | reverse complement strand
CTCCCTCTCTTACACCCTAATTACCGTGAGAGCCAGACTGATAGCGATGAGTCAGATAGCGACTCGATTGAGGTTACTCCAAGAGCAGTGTCGGAAGGTTTTGTCAGCCCCAAACAAGACGTTTTGGATGAGGCTATTTTAGGTTCTCAAACTGAGCAGTTTACACAGCTCAACATTGACAAACCAGAGTTTTTAAAACTCCAGCGTGAATGCCCAACTTTAACTTTATGTTGGAAGTATGCTGAGCTGCCAGAAAGCCAGCAGGACGAAAACAAGCTGTTTTTCGTTGATAACGATTTGCTTTTTCGCAAACCTTTTCGCCCTGAGGGAAGGCCGCTAATCAACAGGCAACTAGTTCTTCCCCAGGAGTGTAGAAATTTGGTTCTAAGCACTGCACATGCTAATGCATGGGCTGGCCATCTAGGGCGTTCTAAAACAAATAGTGCTTACAAATTTTTACTGGCCCAAATGTTTTAGCGACATTGAGCACTTTGTCTTGACTTGTCTTACCTGCCAGAAAAACGGAAAATCTGGACAGAGGTTGTTGCCCCTATGGTGCTTGTGCCCATGGATGGGGAGTCCTTTAGTCGTTTCATTATAGATATTGTTGGCCCCATCAGACCCTCTAGTAGAGGTGGTTTTAAATACATTTTATCTCTCCTCGAACCGGCAACAAAGTTTCCCGAGGCCGTGCCCCTTAAAGAGGCCAACAGTCAAAGTGTAGTTGACGCCCTCCTCGGCATCTTTTCGAGGTTAGGCTTCCCCTCTGAATTGCAATCGGATTTAGGCTCCCCCTTCATATCCGCCCTCATCACTTTATTCCTTGAAAAATGCGGAATTAAGTGTATTAATTCAAGTGTGAATCATCCACAGTCGAACAGCGTGGAGCGATTTCACCGAACCCTCAAAGCGGTGCTAAGAACGGTTTGCCACGAGCATCCACAGGACTGGGAACGATGCCTCCCCGGTGCCATGTTTGCACTACGTACTGCTCCTCATGAGAGTACTGGATTTACACCTGCTGAAATGGTGTATGGCCGAAATTTGAAAGGCCCTCTCGAGCTTGTTAAAAGCCAATGGGTTGAACCCGACGTCCACCCATCCGTCCTTCAGTATATCCTGGATTTACTCCAGAGGTTCAAATACTCACGGGAACTCTCACAAGAAAATATTGTGAAGAGCCAGCTGAAAAATAAGACCTACTATGACCGTAAGGCAGTTGAACGTAAGTTCAAAGAAGGTGAGAAGGTTCTAGTCCTTAAACCTGACCGAGCCAATAAGTTTATTGGGATGGACCCTGTGATGTTGTGAAACGACTTTCTGACACCAACTATCTAATAAAAAAATCGTTTGGTTCTCAGAAGGAGACCGTTTACCACATCAACCTGCTCAAGCTCAATCAATCAATCAATCATCAATCTGCCTAGGGAGGGTTCAAGCAATCACTCGTACAATGACGAACGTGAGTTTACTCACCACGACTATGTTTGGTCCGGCAAACCTGGTGATGGCCATCTTAATTCAAAAGAAGCCACGAGTCTTTTCAAAAAGACAGGTGATTTATCAGAGTCACAAAAATCCGACTTGCTTAAAGTCTTTGACCAGGTAGATGGTGTTTTTTCTACTCTGCCGGGACGTACCGACATTGTCACCCACGATGTGGAGTTGATTGACACTCACGTGAAGCCTTGTAAATATAACAGGCATGCCAAATTCGAACGTGACTTAATAGTTACAGAGATCAAACGTATGTTAGATCTGGCTTAATTGTGGAAACGGATTCCCCACATGGATCTCCCATGATTATTGTACAAAAAGAAGACGCTAGCCTTCGTCCTGTAGCTGACTACCGTGAGCTGAACAACAATACGGTAACCAAAGATTACCCAATTCCCAACATTGAGGAATGTATTAAACGTGCAGCCAAGTGGAAGTACATTTCCATTTTTGACCTTAACCGTGGATTTTGACAAGTGCGCTTGACGCCACAGGCTTCAATGGCCGCCACTATCACTGCCCCCCATAGGGAAATTTGCTCCCCTAATGATGAATATGGGGATGAAAAACGCTCCATTTTGCTTTCAGAAGCTCATGAACAATGTCACTCGTGGCATGGAGGAGTATGTCACTCCTTTTCAAGATGACACCGCAGTTGGTGCCGAAACGTGGCAACAACACTTGGACAACGTTTTCAACTTTCTCTTTGCTGTCAAGAAGGCCGGGTTGACTGTGAACGCAAAAAAATCGCAGGTTGCTTGCAGCAAGGCTACTTTTCTTGGTGACGAAGTGGGCAATGGAACTCGCACCCCTTCAGAAGTAAAGGTGTTGGCTGTTCAAAAATTCGCACGGCCACAAACTAAGAAAGACGTCTGTTCCTTCCTTGGTTTGGTTGGTTACTACCAACGTTACATTCCCCATTATTCCGAAATCTGTGCAAGCCTTACAGACTCTCTGAAAAAGGATGCACCCGATCCCGTTTGTTGGGATGATTCAAAGCAAACTGCCTTTGAAACTTTGAAAACTGCCTTAGTGACGTTTCCTGTCCTAAGAGCCCCCGACTTCAACCAAACTTTCATCCTCCAATGCGATTGTTCCGACCGTGGCATGGGCTGCGTGTTGTCACAAGAATTTGGAGAAGATGAACACCCTTGCCTTTACGTTTCACGTAAATTAACAGCCCGTGAGCAAAATTACGGGACTACTGAAAAGGAATGTGCTTGTTTGATCTGGTCGGTTGCTAAATTACGGCCCTACATCTATAGGACAAAATTTATCATAGAATCAGATCACAACCCACTCCACTGGCTCCAGCAAATGTCTGGCAAAAATCCTAGATTGCTTAGGTGGAGCCTCACCCTCCAAGATTATTACTATACTGTCCGGTACAAGCCTGGCAAGTTTCACTTAAAAGCCGACGCGTTAAGTAGATATTTTGTTTAAAAACAAATTCTTAAATGTTAAACATTTTGTTTTCAGTACAAATTGACTGAAAATTAAATTTTGCCTGAATTTTTAATTTTGTCATTTTGGTCTGTTGGGAGCTCATCCTGAAGCAAGTCCCAGTTAATTCTCGTTTTGGCCTTCACACCTAAATTTTAAGTGCCTATGTTTTACTCTTTTTGTCACTATCAACGTCTCCCTTTGTGGGAGAATATTGACAAAGACTGTAATGACACTAATTAAATATTCATTAGGAATATTCTACGCGAGTTGCAATCTGTCCCCGGTTGGCTCTTCTTTAAGTTTTCTACGAAATGGCTTTCTTCCCAAAAACAGCCATCTGTCTACGCCTCTGCGAAGAAGGTTAGCATCGTTAAAAGGTTGTTAGTTTTTATCCACAAAACTTCCCAGTGTTGTATAGTTTTTATCCACAAAACTTCCCAGTGTTGTATTGTTATGTTTAAGTTATGGGTCATACCTTTAAACCCTTTAGTGTCACATCACCCTTGTAAACAAGTTGTTTGGTAACCTAAAACCATCCCAGTGGGAGTAGTTTAACAGTAAATAGAGCTGGTCATTTTATGCGTACCCATAGTATTCGATTCTCCGATCCCTATCGCAGCGGCTAGGTTTATTGAATGCGGCGGAGGGTTAAATTCGCAGTCATCCCAGATAAAAAAAATGACTAGACTTGAGCAGAGGCAGAATCCGTACGGGACATATTACCAGAGCAGTAGATGGCCTCATTTATTTGTTATAACGAAACAACAAACTTAACTTTGTACTTTTACTTTAAAACTAGTGTGTTTTGCCGTTTTGCCCCATTTTCAAATACTTGTACGATATTCCTGCGACAAGCAGCGCGGACAGTATTTAGTTAATGGCTGCAAAAAACAGTGTTTTTAAATTGTAACTTTTAAATTTACTTAAAGTTCACTTAGCCACAAAAACGTTGGTCCCCCAAAAATACAAAACGGCAAAGTCAACATTTATGTAAGCAGTGTGTTTTATTTCATGTCATTTTTGCTTAAATTTTGGCCTCTTAAATCTTGTTTTCTGCATATCTTGTGTGCACTAACCCTTTTATTATAGCTTTTATTCCGAGTTCTCAGGAACCCCGAATAAAATCCTGCGTTTGGGGGCGTGTAAATGAGTGCCGCCGAAAAACGCTAGTTTTTCAAAAATTTGAAATTTTTTTTTTGAGGCACCCAAAATGCCTCGATTGTGACAATCTCGCCGTTTTCGCAATAATGGTCCGAATCGGCCCAAATTTTCAACATCAATAGCCTGTCCAAATACAAGCCTCTTGGGGAAGCCCAAATCGGGACTTTTCACCTAGAAGATCTTCAAATCTGCATTTGAAAATCGCCAAAACCAACCGAAGCACTCCATCATGGCCGCCATTATTGAACTCTGTATTTTATCCTTTTCCTTTTAGGGCAAAAAGCCCAAACACACTATCTTAGTGCATTTTAGGAGGAGCTTCCTCTGCGAAGGTACTAAACCTCGATTTCATGTACAGACAACAATTTGAAGTGTGATATTTTTTATTGTGTTTGTCGGCCGCAATCCATATGAAAAATTTCCACAACGATCAATTTTAACTTCAAAATTTAAACGTTAAATGTTCCCAGTTACTTAATGCGTTATAGCATCCAACTAAGCTAGTTTATTTAACCACATTTTATACTTAATAATATTCTTTTGCCCCCCAGAAACGCTACCATATGTCCAACGTACTTCGACCTGACATTCTACCGGACACGAATTTTTCAGTGTATATATGTTTGGTTTAGTTCTTCTCTGGACCCGACTGAGACCTTTCAAACACTACTGATGGCTTGGTCTATTATTAAAACCAAAAGATATTTATAAAAGATCTGTTCAAACCCAATCCGAAAGTCAAACTGTGCAAAAACTTCGAATGCCCCTTTTTGCCCCCCTCCCCAGCCAAAACTAGTCGTGGTGTATAACACTGCAGTTTCCAGTTAAAGCTTATAAAATTTAATAGTAATGGTTTCTGCATTACCCAAAGCCAAGTATTGAGCTTTATCAAGAGCCTATTCACGTTGCAAACATGTAAATATTCATTCCATAGTCAATAATTCAAAGTAAAGGCCTATTTCCCAATGTTCAATTGAGTAAAATCAAAACAGGCCCATCTTTACATGTCTTTACTCCTTCAAACGGGTCTGCACCCAGTCCCTTTGTTCAACCGACTTCTCCTCCCACTTTCCATTGTTCTCAAGGCCCTCAGCCAATGAGACCCGCAGCTCTCCTGCCCGTCCGGGCGGACTTCCGGTTATGTGTATAAAACGCAATCGTTAGCACAGCTCACAGATCTCAAGCTAGAGAAGGGTCACGCCAGTCGGGAGTGGAGACGCCATGTCCGGAGAATGCCATGCCGGGCACAATGGTAGTGGTTCGTATGTTATAGTTTAGCTTTTGAAAGTTCAGTTTAGGACCCCCATATCTAAATTTTAGTTTAAATGTAAACTTAACTCTCTAGCTTGTAGAAAATTATGGTGGTGACGCCTGTAGCGGCATCTTAGGTTCTCTCACCCCATAACGTCAGAGTGGCTCTCTTACTAAAAACCAACTTTTCCAGTTTATTTTAAATGGATTTTTAACTAAAACTAAATGAGGGTTTGATCTTTGTGGAAGTCAAAGGAAACATACTGATGCCTAAGTGTAAAATTGCCGGGCTCTTCATTTCTTTTTTTTTTTTTTAGTTTTGGAAAACTTAGAAACATAACTGTGGACGGTTGATCGTGTATGAAACATACTGTCAGATAGACTTTAATCAGTTGCGGCTGTCAAGTCTTGCGGGTGTCTCCGGGAGCACCCATGATTTACTTTTTCTAATGTGAAAATTTAAACTTTTATTCAAACCAAGTGTGTTTGTCTGAATTGTGAATTGCTACTTTGTAAATTCAAACTTGTTGCTTTTAATTTAATGATATTCAAAAGCTTTTAGAAGCGAACTATAATGTAAAGTGTTTTTTTCATTCTCTGTTGCAAAAATAAAACCAGGAGTTTTAAGCTTCAGTCGTTAGCTAGATTGATTAATTGACTTTTAGTGTAAAATAAATATGTAGCCAATCATTTAATTTTAGCTAGTTAAACAGTAAAATCCATCGTTGGTGGCAGCGATACCGACAGTTTAAGGTTAGGCCCCTTTAATTAGGACCGGCACTCCATCCCCCATACTGGGACAGTGCCCATGCTGTGTTAATGAACGTAAAAAGTCGTCGTAAACGCCGTTGAACCTTAAGCTGATACTCCACGTACACCAGGGAAACCAGGGGCGTTACAAGCACCTATGTCGTCGTAGCGTCCGCCGTTACACCCCGTAGCTTACCTGCCCGTCCGCGCGATCGTCCGGTTATGTGTATAAAACCCCAGCCCCAGAACGCAATCGTTAGCACAGCTAACAGATCTCTCAAGCTAGAAGGGTCACGTCAGTCGGGAGTGGAGAAGCCAAGTCCGGAGAATGCGATGCCGGGCAGAATGGTAGTGGTTCGTATGTGATAGTTTAGCTTTTGAAAGTTTGATTTAGGACCCCCATATTCTAAATTTTAGTTTAAATGTAAACTTAACTTCAAGCTTAGGGAAAATTATGGTGGTGACGCCTGTAGCGGTATCTTAGGTTCTCTCACCCCATAACATAAGAGTGGTTCTCTTCCTAAAAACCAATTTTTCCAGTTTATTTTAAATGGATTTTTAACTTAAACTAAATGACGGTTTGATCTTTGTGGAAGTCAAAAGAAACACACTGATGCCTAAGTGTAAAATTGTCGGGCTTTTTATTTCTTAGAACAGTTTCTGCGGGAACTAAGGAAGGTTGATCTTTTGTACTTGGAAAACTTAGAAACATAACTGTGGACGGTTGATCATGTAAGAAACATACTGTCAGATAGACTACTATCAGTTGCGGCTGTTTAGTATTGCGGGTGTCTCCGGGAGCACTCACGATTACTTTTTCTAATGTGAAAATTAAAACTTTATTCCAAACACAAGTGTTGTTGGTCTGAAAACGTGTGAATTACTAATTTGTATATTCCAAACTTGTTGCTTTTAAATCATTGGTATTCAAAAGCTTTTAGAAGCAAACTATAATGTAAAGTGTTTCTTTATTCTCTGTTGCATAAATAAAACCAGGAGTTTTAAGCTTCAGTCGTTTGCTAGATTGATTGTCTTTTAGTGTAAAATATAAATATGTAGCCCACCATTTAATTTTAGCTAGTTAAACAGTTTAATCCACCGTTGGTGGCAGCGATACCGAGAGTTTAACACTTTCACGCCTAACCTTTTTATTTTGAACTAGCATTACAGCCTGACCGATTTTAGCATTTACCAAAAATATCATTTCAAGCTGTCCAGTGGAGCTCAAGAATTTAAAATATAGTCACTTATCTCAGAAAAGTATGCTTTAAATGGTGATGCATTTAGAAATTTTTTACACGAATTAGTACTGGCACAGTAAGCAGCGAAACACTGTTGACAAACTCACAAAAACGCAAAAGTTCAACATTGTTGGCCGCCATTTTGTATTCAGCTAAGCAAGGCACCTATACAACTTCCAACAAACACCATTTCACACAGCTCAGACTAGTCAGTGCTGCCATCTAACGACTGATATGTGCACTAAAAACATTACCTAACAACATTGTGTGAAGAACGATGGACGTACTGGTACGTTGACTTTAGCATGCACCCCCAAACATTCAGGACGTACTGGTACGTCCATAGGCAGCTGTGCAAAAGTTCAAAGGACGTACTAGTACGTCCATAGGCGTTAAAGTGTTAAGGTTAGGTCCCTTTAATTAGGACCAGCGCTCCATCCCCCATGCTGGGACAGTTGCCCATGCTGTGTTAATGAACGTAAAAAGTCGTCGTAAACACCGTTGAACCTTAAGCTGATACTCCACGTACACCAGAGAAACCGGGGGGGCGTTACAAGCACCTAAGCCGTTGTAGCGTCCGCCGTTACAGTCCTAAGTACAAATATTTTAAAAGGACAATGTGAAGCAAAGTTGTAGAAAAAGTAATTTTAAACAACTTCCCAAGAACGACTTTTCCTGAAAAATGAATAGTATAGAAGCTACAACTGTTTTTTTAAGTAAAATATCGATTTTTGCTGTATTATGTATATTTTCACCACTTTTACGTTACTAGGACATCTTTAAACGACTATAGCTCGGCCCCTATTTAAGTTACATTAATTCCTTTGACCTTGCTGAAAAGAACACATTTCAGCCTTTTCATCTAGCCTAGTTGTAGTGAGCTAAGTTAATTAGACAGACAACAGAAGCACTTTGAAGTAGTTAAACATTAATATTGGACAGCTCAACGCCCTATTTTGTTAATTGCATCTCTAAGCGGTAATAGAAACAGCATTCCTTACATAATTTATTGCAAAGCTTTATTATCGTAGTATATAGGATACATAATATATAATTATATTAATAATAAAATAATATATAGTTGAAAATAACGGAATATTGTTATGAATTATTACATAATAATAATTCTCAATTTTTTTAATTCTCACATGTGAAACTGACAAGATGGATCAACATGTAAAGGCTGACCGTCAAAAAACACTTCGTTTTGCAAACGAACAATTTTTTTTCTCTGAGCGCCTAAAAAAACCTTAATTGTCAAACCTCAGCCATTTCCACAATAATGGACAGAAACGGTCAAACTCTTCACTGTTTAATATAGTCCTTGGGCCACAGAGTCTTATCGTTTCAGCGCGTAGAGAAAATTGTGTACCATCAGATCTGTAGCCTAGTTTGTAGAGCTACATTGGCTGATTACAAAAATCTAATTATCTGGAAACAGAAGTTGTTTGCTTACGAATAGCTACAGAAATACGGTGGAACTCTTTCACAAATTACGCATGAACTCAACGCGTGTGAACCTAGGCCTATCAGCCAATCAACGATCGCGAAGAGCAAGCAGGTCCGACTTAATCTTCAAGGTCAGGCTAGACAGCTCCGCGAATAGATGGCTGCGCTCATGCCGTGACTATGCCGCTGATGTTTTTAAATTCGTTTGATTTTTCCTCATGCTATTGTTTAAGCATGATATCAGAGAGCACACAGTCTGTGTAATATGCGTTGCATATTGTGATTATTAAGGAGAATATTTATTAAACAGTGGGTGAATGACAACAGCCGGCAACGCTTCGTTAGCAAAAAAAAAAAAAACCCATAAATAAATAAAAAAAAAAAAACCGAAACCGGCCTGGAAAGGCCTGCTTGGAATACCTAGTACATTTTCACGAATCCGTGTTAAGACACGTTTCCTTACTTAATTATTTGTTCTTATTATCTGTTGGCTGCGATTGTAGCAACGTAGCCTAACGTTTTGCCCCGTCCAATTAAAGAAATTAAACGTTAAAAAAGGTCCCTACGTAATAAACTTTGTTGATCAGTAAGTTATGCGATTTGTTCCCAGTGGCACACTCTTGGGGGGCATTCTAGTAAAGTATGGTAAAAGTAAACATAAAACCTTTAAAACTCTTTAAAGGCACTAAAGCTTCTGGAAATAAGCTGTTTTCAGGGAGAAAAACCCGACAACATTCCCTCCCCAGGCCTGTTAACCCTTTAAGGACGGGTGCACCCGAATGCGCCCGCTGTATAATCATTGTTTACAGCTCTTCTACAAGTCATATCGAAAACTTCCAGCCAATTACAGTAAAATTTAAACTGGTATATGACAGCCAGATCATTAAGGATAAAAATTACACAGGTTTCATTCCCTTACCTCAACTGGGTGAGAAGCTGCGATTTTTTTTAGCGCGCACGCAGTCCTTATAGGGTTAACTGAATTTCTCGGACCAAACTTTGAATAATAATTTCCTTTAACTCATCCCCCTTCTCCAACAAAATACTGTTTGTGCCATTGTTTTCTCCCAATGGGGTTACTTTGTGTTTGTCTTATAAAGTTGTGAATTAAAACGGTTACAATGTATAGCCTATAGCTAAGGTATTTTCGTAAATACATTATATCTCAAGTTTATCTTTTTAGGCCATGTTAATGAATTATCAATGCCCTTGCACTTTGCCATACCTACAGAAATTGTCCTTTCTTACAAAAAATTATTTACCGTACTTGAAACTGTCCTCTTTACCTAGCACATATCAAATTTTTCTTTCTTAAAAAAAAATCTTTCTATTTGATCATGTCCATTTGTTTCAAAATAAATACTCGTACGAAAGGTCCTAAAAACTTTTAAAAAAATAATGCAAAGCTTTTACCATTGGTTGTAGGCTATACTTGCAACGCATAGAGTTGGAAGACTGAACAATAGCCTCGCAACTATAAAGCAAGATTTAAAGGCTGAGTGTCTTTTTAATGTCGGTTTATACAATTTTACAATTTAATTGCTAAAGTTAGCTAGAATAACAAAATTTAAATGCCACGGCACATTTTTTCTTGCGGAGTGCTGCCTGTGCTTGGCAAGGAACTGCCACTGGTCTTTGGTTTTCACACGTATTTGAAACTAAACACACCGTCTAATTTCCAATATCAACATACAGATGACACTGCAACAGAGTGAAACCATTTTTGTAAAGGAGAAACCAATTCGTGAATTTGCTTTTTTTTTATTTTGGTTGTTTTCAGACCACTAAAAGTGAAGAAATACATTGAAACCATAATTCTTTATCATCTCACTTGGAGAAATTGCTGGCGATAGAGAGCTGAGAGCTACTTTTAAATTAACGTAAACAGTCTTTGAAGACAGATGTTACCTTTTAGATTTAGATAGCAGTACGTACATCCCAGTAAAAATTGAAAATTCAAAGAATGACGCTATAGTCGCTTGCCTACTACATATGGATGCAGTACCGCTACTCCTACAGTTCCGCGACCACGATGAGAGGACATGTCACTGTAGTCAAACTGTTCGAATTTTCTTTTTCTGTAAGTTTCCGGTTCAACTCTTTCTCGGGCATGCTAACCCTAAGGTCCAAGGAACAACAGAATCGCCTGCGTCTTTATAAACCAACACCATGTCGTGCCATCCGAGGGCCACAGTGAACCCCAGTATGTGGCGTCTAGACGGATGTGCATTAGGCTTCACTACAGTTCCCGGATGCTACGACGGGTGTTTATTTATACCTTCTCACGGCAATATTTCATTTCTTTTGGTAGCAACTTTATTTAATAACTTTTTCTGCTGAATGGACTTCTTGTTTTGTCTGCAACAATTTATTTGAAGCAATATTTTATTAGTTGAAGTGCAACAATTTAGCATGTGCCACTGTTACCATACAACAAGCTGCTGTATGCGCAGTTGACACTTTCCAGAAAAGATATTTTGAAAACATGCTTCCAATATCATGTACTAACACTGGTTAAAATATCTCTTGGTACGAAATTTTCTCCACAAAATTTCGTTTTAAGGCTTTATACAGAGAGTGGCCCAAGGACTAATAGACTGAATCAATAACTACCACCTGAGGAAGCCCGAATTGGGAAATTCAATCCAGAAGTTTCACCATAGCCATTTGAAAATCTTACGAAACCAACCGCAGCGCTCATCATTTCCGGCCGCCATTATTGTAACTCGAAGTATATTTTGCTATTTATTTTTATTATTCTTTTAGGGAAAAAAGCCCCAAAACACTAGCTTAGTTGTGAATTAGGAGGGGGTGCCTTTGGTACTTAACCTCACATACATGTGGATACAGACTACTAGTTTTAAGTGTGATATTTTTTATGGTGTTTGAACGATCGCAACTACTATGAAAAATTTCCACTAAGATCAAACATTGTCCCTTAACTTTAAAGTTAAGCATCCAAATTAACTTCATGCGTTTTAGCATACAACTGAGCTAGATTATTTAACCAATTTTATCGTTTTATAATAATCTTTTGCCCCCAGAAACGCTGCCATTAGTCCGAAGTAATTAGACATCGGCATTCTACCGGACACAAATTTGAGTGTATATATGTTTATTTTAGTTCTCCTCTAAAACCCGACTGCGACCACCAGAACATTACTACTAGCTTGTTCCACTATTAAAACCAAAAGATACTTATAAAGATCTGTTCCCAAAGCAATCCGAAAGTCAAACTGTGCATAAAACTTCGAATCCCCCCCCCCCCCCCCACGACTATCTAGGTGTGGGGTGTAACACTGCAGTTTTCAGTTAAAGCTTGTAAAATTTAATAGTAATACTTTATGTATTACCCAAGCCAAAGTACGAAGTTTAACCAGAGCCTATTCACGTTGCCAACATGTAAATATTTAGTCAATAATCCGTATTTCATAGTAAAGGCCTTTTCACAAAGTTCACTTGAGTAAAACTCAAACTGGCCTATCTTTACATGTCCCTACTCCTTCAAATGGCTCTGTGCCAAGTCCCTTTGTCAAACAAAGACAAGGGACCAGGATCCAGATGGTGAGGCGGAATGTCGAGATGACAGTCAGGGACGCAAAAGGAACAGCTGAAGGTCAGGAACGGGAACGGCAAACGTACAGATGTCGGAGGAAAGAAGGCCGATGAGGAGGCAGGTGATACTAAACAGTTGAGTGCTGTATGTGGTGTAAGCGGGAGATCTTCTTGTGTATAAGCCAGAGAGGGGAACGAATCCCTTGAGAGGTCAGAATGCTTGTCCGAAGTTGAGGCGGGCCGACGGAGGGGAACGGATCGTTGTCCGTGACAAAAGAGCATTAGTAAAAGCAGGTGTTTTTCAAGGAAGAAGAAGAAAAAACATTATTTAAGTGGTGGGAAGCGTTCTTTTACTGTCTCTTCTTACAGACAGAGGTCTAGTAAAGAAAGGAAGGGTGGTGAGAAACGTGACGCTGTCGGTCCTAATGGGAGCAAGTGTCCCCCCCGCCTTTTGCCGAGCAACGGAACGAGGGATGACAGGAGGAGTGTAAAAGCGTTCCGTAAGGGACGCATCCATATTTCCAGGACTAGGGCTTGATTTTAATATCATGTTGAGGAACTGTACATGGAATGCAGGAGCGGAACGCAGGGTCGGAACGTAGAGGGGAACGCCAGGTGGAACGCAGAGTCAGGGACGGTGGCTAGTTCAAGGGGTGATCTGTTGTTGAGGAGGACGTTATCGTTCCTGAGTAGAGTTCGTAAGGAGCGTCGTTGATTATCCAGGTAATGGTGGTTGGTGCGAAGGTTGGTCTTGCAGACCAAAGCCAAAACTAGACGCAAAGCCTCAGTTCTTGGAGACCGGATCTGAAGTGGAGGATGGCTCGTGTAGAAAGCAATCCAGGACGATTCCGTCGACCGTCTTTAATAACTCTGAGAGTAAGATCTCTGAGGGATTGGGGTCCCCTTGGAAGGGAGGTTCAGATTCGTTCGAAAGGGACGGGTTCGGTATGTAGTTGGAATCGAGCTTATAGTCCTTGGGCCACTCTCTGTATAAAGCCTTAAAACGAAATTTTGTGGAGAAAATTTTGTACCAAGAGATATTTTAACCCGTGTTAGTACATGATATAGGGAGCATGTTTTCAAAATATCTTGTCTGTAAAGTGTCAACTGCACCTACAGTAGCTTGTTGTATGGTAACAGTGGCACATGCTAAATTGTTGCACTTCAACTAATAAAATATTGCTTCAAATAAATTGTTGTAGACACAACAAGAAGTCCATTCAGCAAAAAAAGTTAGTAAATAAAGTTGCTACCAAAAGAAATGAAATATTGCCATGAGAAGGAATAAACAAACACCCGTCGTAGCATCCGGGAACTGTAGTGAAGCCTAATGCACATGTGTCTAGACGCCAAACACTGGGCTTCACTGTGGCCCTCGGATGGCATGACTTGGTGTTGGGTTTATAAAGACGCAGTCGATTCCGGTGTTCCTTGGACCTTAATGTCAGCATGCCCAAGAAGGAATTGAACCAGAAACTTACAGAATAGAAAACTCGAGCAGTTTGACTACAGTGACATGTCTTCTCATCGTGGTCGCGGCACTGTAGGAGAGCGGCACTCCGTCCATATGTTGTAGGCAAGCGACTATAGCGTCATTCTTTGAATTTACAATTTTTACTGGGGTGTACAGTTATCTAAATCTAAAAGGAAACATCTGTCTACCAACACTTTTTACGTTAACTTAAAAGTAGAGGCTCTCAGCTCTCTATCAACAGCAATTTCTCTAAGTGAGATGATAAAGAAATATGATTTCAATGTATCTCTTAACTTTTAGTGGTCTGAAAACAGGCAAAATCGAAAAAAAGCATATTCACGAATTGATTTCTCCTTTACAAAAATGGTTTCACTCTGTTGCATTGTCATCTGTATGCTGATATTGGAAATTAGACGGTGTGTTTCGTTTCAAATACATGTGAAAACCAAAGACCAGTGGAAGTTCCTTACCAATCACAGGCAGCACTCCGCAAAAAAAAATGTGCCGCGGCATTTAAATTTTGTTATTCTGGCTAACTCGAGCAATTAAATTGTAAAATTGTATAGACCGACATTAAAAAGACACTCAGCCTTTAAATCTTGCTTTATAGTTGTGAGGCTATTGTTCAGTCTTCCAACTCTATGCGTTGCAAGTATAGCCTACAACCAATGGTAAAAGCTTTGCATTAGAAAGCATGGGTTAAAAAAGAAGCAATGTAAACGAGCGCCACCGAAAAACGCTAGTTTTTCAAAAATTAAAAATTTTTTTTTCTTGAGGCACCCAAATGCCTCGATAAGGCAATCTCGCCGTTTTTGCAATAATGGACCAAATCGGCCAAACTTTTCAACATTCAATAGCCTGTCCAAATACAAGCCTCTTGGGGAAGCCCAAATCCGGACTTTCCATCAGGAAGAACCTTCAATCTACCTTTGCAGATCGCTGAAAACCAACCACAGCGCTCCGTCATCATGGCCGCCATTATTAAACTCTGTATTTATGTATTTTTATTTTATCCTTTTCCTTTTAGGGCAAAAAGCCCGAACACACTAGCTTAGTGCATTTTAGGAGGAGCTTCCTCTGCGAAGGTACTAAACCTCGATATTATGTACAGACAACCATTTGAAGTGTGATATTTTTTATTGTGTTTGTCGGCCGCAATCCATATGAAAAATTTCCACAACGATCAATTTTAACTTCAAAATTTAAACGTTAAACGATCCCAGTTACTTAATGCGTTATAGCATCCAACTAAGCTAGTTTATTTAACCACATTTTATACTTTATTATATTCTTTTACCCCCAGAAACGCTACCATATGTCCAACGTAATTCGACCTGGCATTCTACCGGACACGAATTTTTCAGTGTATATATGTTTCTTTTAGTTCTCCTCTAGACCCGACTGAGACCTTTCAAACACTACTGATAGCTTGATCTACTATTAAAAACCAAAAGATGTTTATAAAAGATCTGTTCCAACCCAATCCGAAAGTCAAACTGTGCAAAAACTTCGAATCCCCCTTTTTGCCCCCCTCCCCAGCCAAAACTAGTTGTGGTGTATAACACTGCAGTTTTCAGTTAAAGCTTATCAAATTTAATAGTAAACTAAACCCAAGCCAATGTATTAAGCTTTAACCAGAGCCTACTCATGTTGCAAACATGTAAATATTTATTCCATAGTCAATAATTCAAAATAAAGGCCTATTTCCCAATGTTCAATTGAGTAAAAATCCAAACAGGCCCATCTTTACATGTCCTTACTCCTTCAAACGGGTCTGCACCCAGTCCCTTTGTTCAACCGACTTCTCCTCCGACTTTCCATTGTTCTCGAGGCCCTCAGCCAATCAGACCCCCGCAGCTCTCCTCGGCGTCCGCGCTAAGGTCCAGAAAATCTGCTGCTCCAGCATAAAAAGCCCCCTCACCCCTCCCTCATCGGCACAGCTCACAGATCTCAAGCTAGAGAAGGGTCACGCCAGTCGGGAGTGGAGACGCCATGTCCGGAGAATGCCATGCCGGGCAGAATGGTAGTGGTTCGTAAGTTATAGTTTAGCTTTTAAAAGTTCAGTTTAGGACCCCCATATTCTAAATTTTAGTTTAAATGTAAACTTAACTCTCTAGCTTGTAGAAAATTATGGTGGTGACGCCTGTAGCGGCATCTTAGGTTCTCTCACCCCATAACGTAAGAGTGGTTCTCTTCCTAAAAACCAACTTTTCCAGTTTATTTTAAATGGATTTTTAACTTAAACTAATTGACGGTTTGATCTTTGTGGAAGTCAAATTGAAACACACTGATGCTCAAGTGTAAAATTGCCGGGCTTTTTTATTACTTAGAACAGTTTCTGCGGGAACTAAGGGAGGTTGATCTTTTTGTACTTGGACAACTTAGAAACATAACTGTGGACGGTTGATCGTGTATGAAACATACTGTCAGATAGACTTTAATCAGTTGCGGCTGTCAAGTCTTGCGGGTGTCTCTGGGAGCACCCATGATTTACTTTTTCTAATGTGAAAATTTAAAACTTTATTCCAAACACAAGTGTTGTTGGTCTGAAAACGTGTGAATTACTAATTTGTATATTCCAACATTTTGAATAATTGTATTCAAGAGCTTTTAGAAGCAAACCCTAATGTAAAGTGTACTTTATTCTCTGTTGCAAAAATAAAACCAGGAGTATTAAGCTTCAGTCGTTTGCTAGATTGATTAATTGTCTTTTAGTGAAAAATAAATATGTAGCCCATCATTTAATTTTAGCTAGTTAAACAGTTAAATCCACCGTTGGTGGCCGCGATACCGACAGTTTAAGGTTAGGCCCCTTTAATTAGGACTGGCGCTCCATCCCCCATGCTGGGACAGTTGCCCATGCTGTGTTAATGAACGTAAAAAGTCGTCATAAACACCGTAAAACCTCAAGCTGAAACTCCACGTACACCAGGGAAACTGGGGGCGTTACAAGCACCTAAGCCGTCGTAGCGTCCGCCGTTACAGCAATTATTTTTTTAAAGTTTTTAGGACCTTTCGTACGAGTATTTATTTTGAAACAACTGAACATAATCAATAGAAACATTTTTGTGCACAATCGCAGCCAACAGATTGTAAGAACAAATAATTAAGGAAACGTGTCGTAACATGGATTCGTGAAAATGTACTAGGTATTCCAAGCAGCCCTTTCCGGGCAGATTTTTTTTTTTTTATTTATTTTATGGCTGTTTTTTTTTTTTTTTTGGCCGATGAAGCGTTGCTGGCTGTTGTCATTCGCCTGACTGTTTAATAAATATTCTCCTTAACAATCACAATACACAACGCACATTACACCGACTTTGTGCTCTCCGATATCATGTTTAAACAATAGCATGAGGAAAAATCTAACGAATTTAAAAACATCAGCGGCATAGTCGCGGCATGAGCGCAGCCATCTATTCGCGGAGCTGTCTTGCCTGACCTTGAGGAGTAAGTCGGACCTGCTTGCTCTTCGCGATCGCTGATTGGCTAATAGGCCTAGGTTCACATGCGTTGAGTTCATGCGCAGTTTGTAAAAGAGTTCCACCGTATTTCTGTAGCTATTCGTAAACAAACAACTTCTGTTTCCAGATAATTAGATTTTTGTAATCAGCCAACGCAGCTCTACAAACTAAGCTAAAGATCTGGTGGTATACAATTTTCTCTACGCGCTGAAACGTTAGGACTCTGTGGCCCAAGAACTATTATCGTCCGCGGGAGGAATGGGCAGAATTGGTAACGGGAACGGTGGAACAGAACGTGTAGGTGGATAATTTGGAACGGTATAGGGACCTGTGTCGCCAGCGGAAGGTCGGTGGTGCTTAGGAACGGAGGCAAGCCATGATAAGACATAGCCTGAAACTGGTACCTTACGCTTAAAGTTCTGAAGGTAAGAGTCCATAAGGGTATATACTTAAACGAAGTGATCGGTTCGTCAGTCCTCTGAGTAGCGGAACGTCCAGTATCCGAAGGTTGAGAGGAATGTATAGTTTAAGGCAGGCGTATCGTTCCTTTGTGCGTGAGAGTTCCTTGGAAAGGGAACGTAGGTTTCGCATATACGGAGTCTGGCAACCAAGAAGAGGAAACATCCCTTAGCGTTCCTTTGCTTAAGGCATCGGAACAGTGGGACATGGGATGCGGAACGTAGATCGAGGAATACAGCGGAATCGAAGTGAACAGCTCGGCGGCTAGAGAAGAAAAGGTGTAATAGCATCTGTTTTGTGGCATGGGACATGGATCAAGGCGGCTAGGAAGGCAGGCCAGGACGGACTGTATCGAACAGTCTCTGTCTAGGTCAATGGTGATTTTTTTTTTTTTAATTGGAGGGATCAAAGTGTCGGTCCGAAGTTGGAACAGGCCTTTCAGGAGAAGGGTAAATCGGCGTTTGTAGCAGTGACAAGATGCTTGCGTTCCTAAGGCGTGCAAGCGTCCCCCCCCCGCCTCACCCGTTACCAGACCGAAGTCTAGCAGGGGGAATGAAGGATGACATGAGGAACGTGATGCTGGTCGTGTCGGAGGCTGGAATCAATTTATCAAAGAGAGCGTATAAACTCTCCTTGAGGAAGGCAGTAGTGAGAGGAACCAACTCCTCAGAGGAACGAGAAAGTGGGAGTCATGGACGGATGGTTCGGTTCGAATCGGAGTTGTCTTGAGGAAGGAAGCGCAGGTCGGGTCGTGTTGGTGGCAAGGAGGGACGTGGATGCTGGAATGGACGTGTGAGGGACACACAAAGCCAGCCAAGGCCGAAACAGGCCGCAGGAGAACGTCCCAAAGGAACGCAAGTTAAGAACGAAAGAACGTAGGGACGTTGGAACGTAGGTTGAGGCACGAGGAATGTACAGTCAGAGGCATTTCCAATGTTATATTCGCTGCCCGACGCTTCCCTGCTTGGCCAAAGCTTCCCTGCTCGACAGGTTGTTCTATGTCAACGAAGTAGGAGGGGAGAGCTGCAGTGCGGATAGTTGAGTGTTGGCATATTACTTACGTTTGTTGTTCCCCGGGCCCAGCGTAAAGTTTTAAACCGAAGTCTCTTTCCCCAGGCCCATAAACTCATTATTGGGGTGCCCTGAAAAACCTTTATAATGTAACAAATTTTTTTTATACTGAGTAGGAGCGAGACCCCCCCTGCCAGATGTGACCCGTGTTTATTCTTCCCCTTTGCCGCCCCCCCCTCCACTTTACAACCAGTGATGTAGAGATAAACGAAATAATTTTGTAGGTTTGGTTAGCAAACGAAAGGTCAGAGTGGGAACAGTGAGCTTCCAAACAACAACCCGTAAAATATTTTTAGATTTTTAACCCCTTCATAAAGTGCTGAGCATGAAGGTGGTGGATTTTATCTCCTACCCTGCCTGCCCACGTTTGCCTTATACAAATTTAAGTTGGAAAGTAAGGTTACAGGTGTTTCTTACAGGTGCTCTTCGGTTCCATTTTACTGATTGTTGGTTTTCCTGAGTAACAGTTTTGCTACATGCAGTCAAACCTATTTCTGTAGGGCCGATTTCTGTGTTCCCCTCTTGCTTCCCCTCCCACCCATTAATCCCAGTCGTGCAGTGGTAAACCAAGTTAGGGTTGGGCTTGGGCTATGTTTATCAAACGAAAAGTTAGAAGATAGCACAGCTACCAAACAATAATCCCTAAAATATTTATAGATATTTAACTTCTACATAGTGCGTTGAATTTGAAGCTGATGGATGTTATCTCCCATCCTGCTAGTCAAAAAGTAATAAGTTTACAGAGTGCTTAGTTCAGTTTTACTGACCGTTGCTTTCCCCGAGTAACAGTTTTGCTACATGAAGTCAAATCTATTTCCAATGAAAAGAAATGGAGAACTGTGAGTAGTTCGTATAATAGTAGATGCTGTTGGGCCAATATAAAACATAAATAAACCAGAAAAAAACCGCAGGAGCCTGCTCCTGTCAACGGTAGCAACGCACCGGGGAAGGGGGGGGGGTGGATGGCAAGGCAAATATACGATCACGTGATACATGTGCACAGCCAGCCACCAGAACTGTAGTAAGCCACCAGAGCTGCAGAGCTGTAGTAAGCAGTGATTCCATCCTGCAGGCACGGACAATAGCAGCGCTCTGGTACCAATTCTCTTAAGGCAGTACGACGCCCGAATAAAGTAGCTGGGGGGGGGAAGGAGCAAGATCTGGCACCATTTCGAGTTGGGTGGGCCACTGTATTGGTAGCTATACGATTCCCGTAGCCTACCCCCCCCCCCCCC
>JAHWFP010246254.1:0-12344 GCA_023313725.1 Lithobius niger | reverse complement strand
TACCAACTTTCTTTTAATCAACCGGGTATTAAAGTTTAATATTCGATCCTGTCAAACTTTCAGTTATATTAATATAAACAACTGTATTAATAAAAACAACTTGGGTTTGTATTTTTTCTTGTAAGTTTTGAGTAACGGTAAGCTGGGTGAGCACGGAACAATGTTACGATGCAGTGTGCCCCCCCTTGCCCCCCCCCCCCATAGCATTGCCACTATGGACAGGAGCAGTCAAATGCGGTTTTTCTTATTTATTATGTTTTCAGAATCGCCATAGTATCTACTATTATACGAACTACTCACAGTTCTCCCTTTGTTCTCAATGGAAATAGATTTGACTTCATGTAGCAAAACTGTTACTCAGGGAACAAAATGGTCAGTAAAACTGAACTAAGCACCTTGTAAACTTATTACTTTTTGACTAGCGGAATGGGAGATAACATCCGTCAGCTTCATGTTCAACGCACTATGTAGAAGTTAAAAATAAAAAAAAATTTAGAAATTATTGTTTGGTAGTTGTGCCATCCGTTTGCTAATCATAGCCCAAGTCCACCACTAATTTGATTTAGTACTGCACGACTGGGAGTAATGGGGGGGAGGGGGGGATCAAAGGGGGCACACAGAAATCGGACCTACAGAAATAGGTTTGACTGCATGTAGCAAAACTGTCACTCAGGAAAACCAACAATCAGTTAAATGGAACCACCTGTAAGAAACCCCTGTACGCTTACTTTCCAACTTAAATTCCTATAAGGCAAACGTGGGCAGGCATCGTAGGAGATAAAATCCAACACCTTCATGCTCAACACTTTATGAAGGAGTTAAAAATCTAAAAATATCTTACGGATTGTTGGAAGCATACTGTTCCCCCTCTGACCCTTCGTTTGCTAGCCATACCCCCAACTTTATTTCGTTTATCACTACACCACTGGTTGTAAGGCGACGGGGTAAAGGGGAAAATTAACCTGGGCCCCACCTGGGAGGGGTTCTTGCTCCTACTGAGTAATGGTTAAAAAAGAGGAAAGCCTTCATATTATCACTAGTATACAAAAAAATTCTTTAGATTATAAAGGTCTTTTCAGGGCACCCCAATAATGAGTTTATGGGCCTGGGGAAAGAGACCTCAGTTTAAAACTTTGCACTGGGCCCGGGGAACAACAAACGTCAATAATATGCTAGTACTCAACACTCCGCACTGCAGCTCTCCCCTCCTACTTCGTTGACATAGAACAACCTGTCGAGCACGGAAGCTTGGCCAAGCTGGGAAGCGTCGGGCAGCGAATGTAACATTGGAAATGCCTCTGACTGTACCTGTTAAGGAGCAGTGATTAGCACAGCTGCATAGGTCAGAGGTCGAAGAAAGATGAGCGGACTGCATCGTCAGAGTATATATCAGAGAAGAGGGCTGCGCAGTAGGATGCGCAGATGGTGACGGCGCGGAGGGATAGCATACTCTTTGATTTAAACAACAGCATCTAATGCCGGAGGGAAGGAAGGCGGAAGCTGACAGTAGGCAGTGAAACGGCCCAATCCAAGAAGGCTTCACAGAAGCAACGCACAGTGGGGAATGAAGCCGAGGGTGAGGAACGTTGCTCATCCGAACTAATCTGCGTACTGCCCAAACGTAACGATGACATGAGCCGCCCTGGGCAAGAGCCAAGAGGAACGGCGGCATCGAGAAACGGCGGCAACGAAGGACAGCGGAACGTGGGACCGGAGATGCAGCATAGTAGTAAGTGTTGAGTGACCGCGGAAGGGGAACGGAGGATGGGAGATATCCCAAAGGGATGGCCTCAGTGCAAGATGGGCCACCATTAAAGTAGGAATGAAGGTAACGTCCATTCTCGGGACGGCGGTATGCGAAATGGAACGTGGAATCCTGTGCGGAACGTCGAAGGGGATGCTCAAAGAGCGACCACGCGTGGCGATCGCCCTAGGAGAAATGATGCCGACAGGACACTGCTCCGGAGCTTACATAAGTTGGCCCAAGCCCGCGCATGCGCAGTACCGTATGAGCCCGGCAGGGAAGACAACACTCAAACTTCTAGGGGAATAAATGCTCAAAAGGGGGGAAACTGCTTTAAAACAGGTAATTATATTTTTGTCGGCTATAAAAATGAACTTATGGAACCACAATTTATTGTAAAAATAAATAAATAAAAAACCAACAGATTAAAAACAAGGAGGGAAGCTATCATTTGCCATCATTACAATAACAATCTTGTTAACTAATTTACAAACGACTGAAAACTGTTTTGATACCAAGTAAGAGTAGTTTTGTACTCTTTTTAACAAGTTCAAAACCGGACTGGTTTCAGCAAGCCAAAAAGCAGAAACTACTGTTTGTTTGGGGCTCCATTTTACAGAATGTTATACACAAAAATGTAGTCCTATTAATGGCAGTTGATCACTTGAAATCAAGCTCTTCTCACCCATAGAGACCAGTAGACAGACTGTTTCGTCCTTGTTTGGGCTAGTCAGTACTCCTGAATACAAGCACAGATAAAAAAAAATTTTGGGGTGTATTTATTGAATATCATACTTGCAGGAAAAGAACACATGAAAACTAGAAATTATGAAATAAATTCAAAACAAAGGCCTACTCACCCTTTTTTAAAATCAACTCCTTACAACAATTTTAGGTCTCCAGAAGGTCTCCGTGTGATCGTTTTTTAGTCTCTAGGTCGCAACGTTTGTTTTGTAGTGCAGTAGGTCTCCAGATATTCAACCTGTAGTCTTTTGGTAACCGTGAGGTAACTTTAAGGTTTTTGTTAGTGACCTTGTTATTTGTGGTAGCAATAAGGTCTCATTTGGAGACCTCACACAAGCAAGATCAGGTTAAGCTCTCCAAGAGGTCTCCTATTGCGACCTCGACTTGGCAGCCACTGGGAGGTCTCCATAAGGTCGCAGTTGGAGACCTGCCATGACACAGTTTAGAACCCGAGGTCTCCAGCAGGTCTCCTATTGCGACCTCTACTTGTAGTCACCAGGAGGTCTCAATAACATTCGCAGACTTGCACAAGCACAGCTTAGAACCTGAGGTCTCCAGCAGTTCTCCAGAAGGTCCCTTATTTGCGACCTCAACGTGTAGTAGCTGGAAGCCCTTCGTAAGCTCGTGTTTGTAACCTGCAAAATTTTTTAAAGTCCAAAACTGTTTCCCAAGTTTAAACACGTGGCTACAGCGACTATCTAGTTGCACATGGTCTTCTGCACAGTTCTGCCACAACCAATGGTGAGGCGGACACCTATATCACGCATTGCAACAACTATGTCTATTATATAATCTAAAAGCAGTAACCACCAGAATTGACGGTTAAAAATGTGTTAGCTTTTAAACTTATTTTACATCGTAGGTGTATTTGTCAACTTTTAGGCCCAATTCTTACTTGCAGCTTTAATTTTGTAAGTAGCAGCTAACGGAGGTTTGGATTATATAGTAAGCCTATTAATTTTTGCAACACAGTGCGCCTTTAGGCACACAGTTAGTGTTACAACGTTACCTATATAGATCAGTGGTAGTTGGGAAGTGATGGAAGAGAAGCTATTTATGAAGCCAGCAGCAACTTGTAGCAACTTGACGTTGCCGCGGTACCGTGATTTTAGGCCTAATTTTCCTTTTTTAGGCCTAATTTTGTTAACTGTAGTTTTAATTTCGTAAGTAGCAGATAGGCCTAATGGAGGATCTGGTTCGACGGTAAGCTCATTCATTCATGCAACAATGCGACGAGACAATTTTAAACGAGAAGCTAAAATGCTTTTGTTTTTACGGCTGCGTATTATCCTTTCAGTTCGATAATAAAATGTTGTTATTTAATTTAGTTACGTCGAATAAGTCTATTAGCTCTAAGGAAGTAACGAAGTTTTAATTTGCCATGTCATTTAACTAACGTTTGACACTGAATCTAACATTGTAAACAGTGGTAACAATATCTGGTACCGTTGTGAAATTGAAAAAGGCGATGGACGGATGGACGGACAAAGTTGTTGCAATAGTATTCTCAGCCGCTACGGGTGTACAGAAGACTAAAAAAAAATGCAAATAAAGACCACTTTTCTGGATCCAAAATTCAATTTTGATTCCAATAAAAAGGATCATCTTTTCCGAAATTTTTGAAAAACTTAAAAAAATTTCAGCTTTGGATTTGGCCAGCCAAGATGCACTAGGCTGGCTACTACAGTGCACGGCGTTTTGGTGGACCACCCTGCCTATATATTTTTTTGGTGAAAGGAAGTGTGTATAGCAAAAAATATCAGGTTCTTGGCTGAAGAAACTATTGCTTCAAATATTTAGATAGCTAGTTAAATGTGATTAATGGTTATCATTTAGAAATACCCTTTGTATTTTTGAAATCCCTGCAAAATGGAACAGTTTCTTTTTCCATCTCTTGCTTAATTATAATGCAACACTTTTTAAAGTAAATATTAAAACATGCAGAAAATTCTACTTTCTTACTCACACTGGTAACCACGGGGTCATGGCATCGGGGAGAGGGAAACATGAGTTCAAAAAAAATTGCGACCCTGGTAGGAACGAAACTTTACAGTGTAAGTAAATTTACCAAAAACAAATGAAATTTAGGACTACTGCGATGGGTGAACTCAAGAACTAAAAAAGAAAAAAAAATCTTAAAAAGAGAATTAATTATACTTTTAGAATAATTAGTGAACAGAAAATAAGATCTAATAGCAAGGGGGCAACCACATTGGGGCACATCCCCCACCCTCCCCCTACATATGCCATTTTTTAATAACCCTGTATGCCTTTTTTCTTGTCCAACCAACGAAACGGTAAAAAAATACCTCTTTTTCAAGCTCAGCTGCCCTTTTCCATGGCAATTGCAAGAAAACATCAAAATATCAGGGGTACCTGGTTGATTTCTGCTTCTATTGCCTATTGAAAATATACACTACCTGATTTTTAGCATTCTCCTTCTCCCATGCTGTTTTGATATACAGACTGGAGCGCCGCCGCTAGGCGTCGCTACCTACTGCGCATCAGTTCTGCACAGCCTCCGTGGTTAAGCCGAGACGGCATCTGTAATTTCATATTTTGTTCCTCTACACAGCGTGCCCATGGCGACATAGAGAGGAGGAGGGTGGGAAAGTATAAGGTAATGCATATTTCAATAGGCAATAGAAACAAAAATCAACCAAGTATCTCTGGTATTTTGATGTTTGTATGCCTTGAAAATATATATTACCCGATTTTTAGCATTCCACAACCTTGTCAATGGCGGCGGGTGCCACAATGACGGAGCCCCCTTAGGTAGCGTGCTGGATCTCCAAGTACATGAATTTGCCACAATTGAAAGCAGGATACCAAGAGTCAATTGTGCGCAAGGGGATTTTTTAGAGAACTCGTCTGGCCGCAACAAAGGGACCCAGCCAGAATAAGCCTGCAACCTGACCCGTCATGTCTCGCAAGTAGGGGGAGGTAAAGACTGATGGATTCCTCCAAGAAGCGGCTTCCATGATATCAGTAATGGGAATGTTACTATGATGGGCCCAGGAGACTAAAATAGCACGAAATTTGTTAGCTGTGCGAAGGTCGAGTTACAAAGACCGCATTGGAACAGATGGTCTAGGAAACGCAGCAGTTCAGGAAAAGTGAAATTGATCGGAATAACTTGTTGTGTGAGACACCACCGAAACCATTAGCGCCAGTGACTGTCGTAGATTTTGTTGGTAGATGCTGTAATGTCGGTTGCCGAAAAAACCAGCATTGGAGAGGATACTCGGACTCCAACCATCAAAAACCTCGGGAACACTTTTTTCGAGCGCTCAAGTACAAAATGACCTCGGTCTTCTCCATGGCATATCTCCACCAATAGTAAACTTAAACGACCAAACTTTGCAGTATTTAATAGCCCTACACACTAGCTTCAATTTTGTGGAAACAGAATCGCGAAATTCCATTTAGAAGATCAACAGCATCCATTTGAAAAACCCGCCAAACGGGGTCGTAGCACTCCTCACTTCCGGTCGCCATTATTGGAAAACTCACGTATATTTGTATTAATTTTTTTTTGTTCTTTTCGGGCAAAAAGCCCAAACACACTAGCTTAGTTGTGAAATAGGAGGGGCTGCTTTCGGGTACTTAACCTCAAATACATGTTGGATACAGATACTTAGACGATATTTTTTATTTGTACTTGACTGATCACCAATGTTATGAAAAATGTCCACCTAAATCAAACTCTGTTTTTCTGCCACAGCAGTTAATTCAAACTTAATTAATGCGTTATAGCATTTTTACTAGGCTAGATTATTTAACCTTTTATTATAATCTTTTGCCCCTAGAACACTTACCATGAGCTCGAACCAAGTTAAACATCGGCAATTTTAACGGACACGAATTTTAATGTAAATAGTTTATTTAATGCTCCATTCGAAATCCGACAAGACCATCCGAATGCCAATTACCTAGCTTTCCTTCAATTAAAACCATATAATGAAAAGATCTGTATAATCCTGCAATCTAAAGGCTATTCTGTGCTATAGACTTCGTTCTCCCCCCCCACCCCCCATCCTTCTATAGTTGTGATGTGTAACATCGCAGTTTTCAATTAAAGCTTGTTTAATTTAGCAGCAGTGGTTTATCCGTCCATTTAATAACCACGTAAATATTAAACCCACAGCCAGTCTTTTAATTCATGGGCCTTTTCCAAATGTAAAGTTGAGTCAAACTCAAACTGGCCCTTCTCTACAAGCCCCTGTTCCTTCAAACGGCTCTGCACCCAAACCCTTTGCCAAACAGACTTCTCCCACTTTCTATTGTTCTCCTGGCCCTCAGCCAATGCGGCTCTCCTCGACGTCCGCGTTTTGGTCGCCAGAATCCTCCTCTCCAGCATAAAAAGCCCCAGCAGCCCTCCCTCCTTAGCACAGCTCACAGATCTCAAGCTAGAAGGGTGTAAAGAAGGCCTGAGTTCTTCACCCGATTTGAGAGGATACCTCAACTCAAACTATCAACAACCTGAGTGAAAACTTCGTTTACGGCAAAGAACACTTTTTTTTTCTCGGTGCCTCGGCCGTGAAAAACCCCAAATTTCAAAAGCCTGTATCTTCCAAGAAAATGGACCAATCCGTCTCATCTAAACAGCTCTTAATAGCCACGAACTTTATCTGTTTTCCCCCACAAACAGAACACGAAAATTCCTTCTAGAACTTTCGCAGCATCCTTAAGAAAAACGCACGAAACCGATGCCGTAAAATCACCGTAGTGCACGAGACGCCATTTTCGCCACTTGTAAAAATTTGTATATGCTTTTATTTTCACTTAGGCATAAAGCCGAAAACATTAGTTTAGTGTTTGTAGGGGAGGAGCTTCCTCTACGAAGGTACTTAACCTCCCAAAATAATTGTACAGATACTTTGTTTTGATATTTCTTAAGTAGATTTAAGGTGACGATCTAAGATGCACTTGAGAAATGTCCGACATTCAGAAACCCAATTTTACGTCTATAAATGTTAAATCCAACTATTTAAAATGCGTTTTAGCATTTGCTGGTAACCATAACTTTTATTTTATAATAATCTTTTAACGTAATCTTTTGCCATCCCAACTACCGGAGCTTAGGCAGCATTTCGTTTACGTCTTTTCTGTTTGTACTTAGTTGTTCCTAGCAAAACCGACTTGGCTTTCAATTTCCCAAAGTAAACCTGGCATCCCAATGTTAATAACTAAATTTATTGAGATCATTCCTTCAATAGTCGCGATGCCTAACATCGTGGTTAACTAAGAAAACAATCCGTAGTAATTAAAGGCCTTATTCACGTTCCAAACAATGAGTTTAACTCTACCGGCCTTGTGGAGTCGTCACTTGTGTGCTCCACAATGGCAGCCATCAATTTCATGTCTATATGTTAACCCTACCAAGATAACCCTTTAACCACTAAATAGGCTGTTCCATAATTGTATATTGTCTTAAGTGTATCACATGACTTCTCTGTATTTAAAGAGCAGTAAACAGGAAGTTCGCTGTCTTATCAGCTGTAGCCTACACTCTGGTAGTCCGTGTGTTTATTACCATTGGTGCCCACGCTGGGCTAAGGTGTGTCCCCGCCTAGGACATCACAGTTGGCGACGAGTCCGGTACCTTTGGTAATCTTTAAAAACTTAAGCTTAACTGATAGGTCTTCAACCACATCTTTGCTCCATAATTGTGGTAAGTTGCAAATTTTTTTCATTTTGGCAATGAAAATTAGTGCTCTGAATTCCTATCAGAGTTTAAACTTTTTCAAACAGTGTTATTTTGACGTGGTAGTGCTGTGTGGTACGAAATGATAATAGTTAAATTTAGTACCTTAACAACTAGAACCGAAGTGGGCAATTGGATTTATTATGGTTAATTTTACCTTGGCAGTGTTCTAGAGCGACGCACTGGCGTGTCCGCACAGGCAGTACTATAAACCTGAAGGTTCGAAAAATGCGCTGCTAAATTAACCCTTGTAAATTCGATTGTGCCATTGCCCATATTCGGGCTAGTGTGTGCCGGTGTAAAATTTAACACCGTAGGTTTATGCTCGAATTTAGTGAAATCTGGTCTGTGCTGAGGCTTAGGCCAGAAGTGTTGTTTTGTAAAACGTTGCAAATGGTGAACGTAAAACATTTTTTCAAAGCCTAGTCCCTTTAAATTTAACTTGTAGGCAGTTAATTTATACAACTAGGTAGGCTACAGTCAAGCTTGATTTATTTCTATGTTTAAATAAGTGACCGGTAGTCTTGAGTGCTCCAGTTTAATCCTTGCATGTTAAACAGGATTGTAATTAAATTTAATTAAATTTAATTTTGTAGGCTTATGCCAAAGACAGGTGTCGGTAGCAAACCACCTGTAACTGCTAAAGTTAGCAGTGAAAGTGAAACTGAAAATAATTCAGTAGTGAACGCAAGCGTTAATGAAGCTAGTTCTAATTTAAATCTAAATTTTGAATCTAGTGATAGTGAAGACGACGTCAACATGGGTTCGTCTAAAACCGCTGGTTTATTTTCGGAATTCGATTGCGAGTCTGACACATGGGAGAAATACTCCAGCCGAATTCGTTACTTTTTTTTAGCTAAAGAAATACCAGCAACCAAGCAAGTTAATTTTCTAATGGCATCTGTGGGCCAGAAAATGTTTGATAGAATTCTTAATATCCTCTCACCTGATTTGCCCGACTCATTAACATTTGATGAGCTCGTTAAAAAAGTTTTAGACGACATTGAGCCAGTGCCCTCAGTGGTATCTGAGCGTGTTAAATTCTTTAGAAGATCGCAAAAATCAGATGAGAGTATCGGGGAATATTTAGCTGCCTTAAAGCTAATGACGAAGTATTGTGACTTCGCAAAAATTAAAGACATTAACAGCGAAATGATTAGGGATCGCCTAATTGGGGGGATCCAATCTGAAGTCATTCAACGCGAGTTGTTGAAGCAGACTCTGGATTTAAAGGCTACAACATCCTTAGCTTTATCCTTAGAATCTGCTGAAACAGACCAAAGCGTTTTGAGAAGCCATTCTAAAGCTGTTAACTACGTAGCTAAAAAATCGGGCAAAACATCAAGTAGGCCTAAATCCACTAAGGATTTCATTTGCTATTGTTGCGGCAAAAATGGCCACGTGAAAACACGTTGTAAATATCGAGACTATACATGTGGCCGTTGCCACACTGTCGGCCATTTAAAAGCCGTGTGCCGAAAAGCTAGTCATTCGAATAGAACTTTAAAATCACTCGACCACCCTAAAGCAAGTTCTAGCACAAATTTTAAGGCTAGGCCGAACACAAAACAAAAGTATAGCTACAAAAAACGCGTCAACAAACTCGAACGCGATAGCGAAAGTGATAGTGAAGAAGGCCAGGATGTTGAAGCCGAAAATTCAGAGTCTGGTTCCGGGTCTGATAACGATTCAGACAACGACTATCTTGTACTGAAAAATAATACTCTTGGACTGAGTCAGGCTGCGGACCAGATTTCAAATCCCCTACAAACCAACAAAATAATAGTAGTAGTTAATTCTATGAAAATCCATAAATGGAAAATGCCAGTCTGCCTAAATGGTGTCAAGCTAGAAATGGAACTTGATTCCGGGGCAGATGCATCCATTATCCCTATTGAGTGGCATCAAAAATATTTTGCGGACTGTCCTTTAAAACTCAGTCCGTACTCGATACACTCATACACTGACGGAATTGAGAACACGATTTACACAGTAAGTCTGAAGGTTGAAGTTCAAGGTCAAATCGAACATTTGGATGCTTTAGTTTCAAAATTATATAAACCTGCATTAATGGGAAAGGATTGGCTTTCTATTTTTCGAGTTAATTTCCATCCTTTTTACGACCTACAAACGAAAGTGAAACCTAAGAAAAGTGTTAAGAAAATTAAAACTAGCATTACGCCAGTTGACACTTCTGAAATAGTGAAGGGTTTCCCGGAGCTATTTTCTGAAGGCATGGGTAAGTTTAAGAATTTTAAAGCCAAAATTCATTTAAAACCTGATGCCAAGCCTGTGTATAGTCGTGTAAGACCGGTTCCGTTAGCACTCAAAGAAAAGGTTAACCAAGAAATTCGTAGATTGGTTGGCCTTGGAATTCTAGAGCCTGTGGAAACTTCTCAGTGGTCTACGCCGATCGTCATAGTTCACAAAGCGGATGGCCAAATCCGAGTGATTGGTGATTATAAAACCACCGTGAACCCTCAACTCGAAGTCGACCACTATCCAGTTCCCACGGCCGCAGAATTATTCAGTGAATTAGCAGGCAGTGACACTTTTTCCCTTATCGATCTTAAGGATGCATTTCTGCAAATTGAACTCGACAAAGAGTCACAAGAAGCTTTGACAATAAATACACCCCTGGGTTTGTTTAGATGGCTTCGCGTACCCCTGGGCCTGGCGTCCAGTCCTGGAATTTTCCAGAGGGTAATGACTCAAGTCACCAGTAAAATCCCCAAATGTCTCCCGTTTTATGATGACATCCTGGTGAGCGGGAAGGGGGGTGAGCATGACGAATCGTTAAATAAACTGTTAAATGCTTTACAAGATGCAGGAGCCAAACTTAGGATCGAGAAGTGCAAACTGTCGCGGCCTGAATTAAAATATTTAGGCCACATGATAAATGCAGAAGGCTTGCATACACTCCCTGAGGTTATCGAAGCAGTCACAAACGCTCCTAACCCAACATGTATTCAAGAGCTACAGAGCTTTCTGGGTTTTGTAAACCATTACTCAAAATATCTACCAAATCTCGCTCATATTCTGTCACCAGTAACACGTTTGTTAAGCCCAAGTGTGAAATGGGTTTGGGGGGCAGAATGCGACCGAGCCGTGAGTAAAGTAAAAGAATTATTTCTTAAATCAAAAGTTCTGGTTCATTACGATCCGAAATTAAAGCTCAAACTCGTTTGTGACGGCTCACCCTACGGAATAGGCTCGTGCCTGATGCATGTCATGAAAAACGGTGAATCACGGCCGATAGCTTTCGCTTCACGTAAACTCACTCAAGCGGAAAGAGGCTACTCGCATTTTGACCGGGAAGCGCTCAGCGTGGCTTGGGGAGTGAAACGGTTTCATTAATATGTTTATGGTCAGCGATTCATACTGCAGTCTGATCAGAAGGCTTTAGTTTGGATTTTTGGCCCTAAAAAAGGAATACCGCAGATGGCAGCCGCCAGGGTTCAGCGTTGGGCAGTGATGCTTAATGCTTACGATTACGAATTCGAACACATTCCCGGTAAACTTAATTTGACGGCAGACGCTTTATCGCGCCTTCCCCTCCCAAATACCGAGGAATTCGAGAAAGCAGAAGAGCAGTATAATATTCTTGCTTTAGAAACTATTTCTAATCTTCCAGTTTTAAACGAGACACTCGTTCTTGAAAGTAAACGTGATAAAATCCTTTCAAAAGTTTATCGTTATGTGAACCATGGTTGGCCTGACAAATGCGAAATTCCCGATCTGTTACCGTACTTCACACGTCGTGCTGAAATCTCTGTCGAAAACGAAACCTTATTTTGGGGGTATAGAGTCCTGGTGCCGACGGCCTTGCGGAGACAAATCTTGAAAGATCTACACAGTGCTCACTTAGGCATAGTTAAATTGAAAAGTTTAGCTAGACAAAAAGTCTGGTGGCCTAAGATTGACTCTGACATTGAAAATAAAGTCAAATCGTGCCAAAATTGTCAAGAGTATAAAGATACTCAAACGTCAGGTCCTAAGCATACGTGGGAATATCCACTAAAACCCAACAATCGCTTACACGCTGATTTTTTGGGCCCGATGGACAATTACATGTTTTTCATTCTTGTAGACGCACATTCAAAAATTCCTTTTGTGCATAAAATGAAGTCAACAACGTCCGCGCGTGTC